>JAIPMN010013960.1:0-10183 GCA_020650975.1 Apostichopus californicus | reverse complement strand
AAATGCCCCCCCCCCCCCCACACACACATTTATGCTGCACATTACACCAAACTTCAGCTACTACATCATGGTGTAAATGAATAAATGAAAGCACTTTAACTGCTGCCAACTGAAAATTCATGCCTCATAATTACAATTAGACATAATTTTGGCCTGTCCATTTAAATGAAATTTACAATACCTCTCTTAAGAAGGTTTTATTGAGAAGGAGGTACTACAAGACGATTCTAGCTCTTTGAAGTTAGCTTGAAGCGAACAATACTGTACTTAACTTGAAATTTGGGAGTTGAATGTACTTAATTAATTGCAATTTCATGGAATTAGCATATATAATTTTGTCAGCCGCAACAAGTCTAAGGGCAGTTCCAAGCAAAACAGGACATGACTACCAAAATTTCAAATAGGTTTAATCATAACACATTTGGTATCAAAGTAAAGCTAAGAATCGAAATTTCCTTAATCTGTATAACAAATACTATTTTCATGTCATTTACATATTGAAATTTGCATAATTTTAATTGCAACATTAATAAAAATAATGGTTGTCAAGTTTGATACTAAATACATTTATATACATGATAAAAATGATAAACCTGAATTGGTGCATGATGTTTGAACTCTAGAGATCCAAAGCATGGGCTTAACATTTCTGCAACATACTTCATTACTGTTCAATGACCTAATTAGATTTTGGAAAAATATGTCATGCTGTAAGGGTAAATTTTGATGTTTTTGTAATTATTCCTTTGCAAGACAATAATTTGCAATGAAGTTTGTTTCCAAACCTAGGACATCGATAACCATTAAATACAAGCACATTTTAAGTTCATCTGACTTGCCTTCATTATTGACTAATTTAAGTCTGTCACGTACGCTGTAACAATTTTGCTATAGCGTGACGTTACAGCTCATATACACGCAAACTTTTGCACTGTAGTGTCCTATTCCCAGACATGATTGAACCCCCCCCCCACCCCTCTGGCACCAACCCTACTGTACCTACCACTTCAAATGAGGTTGCCTTTAAAGTGATTTAGCTTTCAAATGTGAGATATCAGCTCACCTTCTTAAATGACTAGAGAGAAACAATAGAGACAGGGAAAATATAACACATATTAATTATAGTTGACACCCTTTTTGAAAGCTGGTAGCACCATTCCAACTTCTTCATTCAACTCAGCTACTGTATACATACGTTTCCGGATATGCTATGTGATCTATTTTTAGGAAACATAACTTCTCAAGTTATCTTTTAATCAAGTCATTTTTATGTTATATTCACATTATAAAATATTCGTAATTTTGTAATTGCCTGCTGTGTGTCACGCTGTAACGCTATGCTAATTTGAAATTTTATTTCATGATTAATGTTTTTTTAACACATTTCCATATCTAAGATCAAAGACTGATGCTAGGGACCATCAGAAAGATATACTGTAAGCAACTTCAAAGCACCATTGAAACATGACAGTGTGCTGCTATACTGTACATCGACTTTGCATTGACATTTCAATTGTCACGCTGTAACTGTCACGCTGTAACATTACATTGAGTAAGATTTTATTGCATATTTAAATTAATTGTCAAACAATTTTCACAAATTAGGTGTCATATAAGACATTGCAGAAAGAAACTCTTGTACATTTTACGCCACACTGTAACAAGGATGATTTATAAATCATATTTCATAAATACGATAGATCAGGGTTGTCCAACCTTTTGCAGAGGATGGCCACATGGAATGATTATGATGAAGGAGGGGGCCGCATGAACCCTGCGATTTTTCAATTTTTTGCGCGAAGCCCAAGGCAAAAAAATGTGAGCACTGCGCGCGGTGCGGATGAATAAAGTCCAGCCGCCCCCCCCCCCTCCCCTACGCTGAGACCTGTATGCAGTTTTTTGGACCCAGAAGGTTCGAATGATTGATTATATAGCTTCAAATTGTTATCAATAAATCTGCTCACTAAATTTCGCACCGTAATGCATCTCTGGCGGGCAGGACGCAACCCTGCTGGACAACCCTGCGATAGATGGATCATAGTTAATTTTTTTACCTGTTTAGAAAGAACATAGTTCCAGTAGTTATTTTGTATTATTTTACTGCTGATAAAAAACTAAGTCTTTGTAAAAGAACCATTTGAATATTGAACAAGCCTTCTGATTGTCACACTGTAATGCTTTGAACTTGCCCCTAAGCAAAGACATGCCATTGAGTTTACTAGTTGTTGGTGGAATTATAATTGTTTTGCACTTTGACAAGATTTGACGCTCGAAATGCTTTATCACCTCTGTACCCCACTAGCAACAAATAAGAAGAGACATTTTCTTTGTGTATATATATCGGGTGCGTATCCAGGTGGGGTGGGGGGCATTTGGAGTGCCCCCCACCCCTTTACAAAAGAAAAAAGGAAGAAGGAAAATGGGGAAGGCAAACAAATGGGAAAGGAGGAAAAGAAAAGAGTGGGGGAAAAATGAAAATAGGATAAAGAGGTCAATTATATGATCATTAGGTAATTTAACATGATGGTTGTATAGATTAACTACATGATCATCATGGTATCAAAGGGGAATATATAGCGGTCAGTCATATACGGATGGTGCTAATATCTGTACTAAACCATAATGCTTCTATTACAGGGAAACTGGGCAGGCCCCTGGACCACTATGCGCAAAGCAAGAGTTAACAAAACAGACAGTCTCCTGATGGTCTCCTCTTTAAAAGTCACTGAGAAACCTCCTTTTACAAAAAGCTGTATTCACCACTGAAACCGATGGTGTATATTTATGGATCTTATATTTGTGGTAGGCGTGCACTGCCTTTGAAACCATTTTAGACTTTCGTCATTCGAAAGAACTGACACCTTTACAGCGTTTTGGAAGAGTTAAAAGCAGTCGCGTACTACGCTTGGACAGAGGGGAAGTCTGCCTGGTTACCAAAGTCAAAGTCATGTGTGGCAACTTTTCCATGGCCTATATATAGTACTGCTGAAGAAAGAACTTGGGAGTTTTTGTTTTAATTCCAATCTGTTCGTTCATAGATCATTGAAATTGAATTCTGAAAGGGTTACATTTATATAGGACAAATGGATTCAATAGTAAGTTGATCCCTGCCTCCCCCACCCACGCTCCCCCACCCACCAAGCCCCCCCAAAAAAAGATGGGGACAGGGCCACTCATTGAGGTAACAAAAATCCAAACATGTTCTGTAGCAGATTATGAAGAGACATTGAAAGTTCCCCAGCATCTTACTCCATTATGAATGATCAAAATTGCACTATGTCACATAAATGTGAAACAAAATTCAACTTGTAGATTCTTTGAATGGACAACATTCGATATCATCATTTTCAATATGTACTTTACTGTTATTCTGTGATACACATGCAAGTGTAATTTTTTGTGTATTTTCTCATAAAATTTTGATGATACAAGACAAAATATCCAGTATATGTGTGAATGGCTAACAATTGATTCTTATATTAACATTTTTACTACCGAAACCCTTACTCTACTGAAATTCAAATCTGTTTGGTGTTAACATGAACAATGCAAGTATGGTCATGACCATCAATATTTACCTAGTGGCCGTGAAATACCCCAATCAAGAAATTCATGAGCCTAGTCTTTGATCTCCTTTAATAATGCATGCTTTCATGATTTATTTTAACCCCAAACAAGTCTAGCTCTACTTCCATGACAAAATTGTTTTACAGCAAACTTTTTTGAAGTTGAAATTTTGGGCATAGATGCATAGCGATTTTTGACTTGCTGGTTATATTCTAACTCTAATACCAGTTTCAAATTTCAATATAGTTATAAGAACTGAATGGTTAATTTGGCATTACACTGATGAAAACAAAAAAAGCCTACATACCCACTTGTTTTGACACATTCCTTGAAAAATAACAGCTTCTAGCTTGCAGGTACATTGAGAGTAGAAGTACTGTAGTGTGGTACATCTTAAGCCAGTAGTGTATAACAACAGCTACTGTAGTGACACGTAAAGTAGGACTACTAAATAGTCCACTGAGGTTGGTCATGACATTTGCTTTCATTGAAATATGAAGTAAGAATATCCTGTACAGGCCTGGCAGAAGATCATTAAAACTAATGAGAGTTAATTAGCTGGCAAATAAACAAAACAAACACTGTAAAAGTGAGAGATATAAAGTACCAAGTTACTGGTCCCAATATTATTGTGGAGGTAAGTACAGTATGTGTGTTTTCCCTCATGACATTCTGCAATACCATTGAGGGCGCTATTCACAATAGCCCTTCATCAATATTAGTGTGTATTTAGAGTGTATTATGTTTTTTCCACACAAAAAGACACAATGAGAAAACATACAGAATTTTTGGCCCCATGCATATTCATGAAGATGATCACTCAGAAGATGGGAAAATAGGGTTCTATAGGTTGTAAATTGTGGGACCAGGCAGTGGTCCCACAATTGCTATTGCTGTCCCACATTTCTAGCTGTGTTTTCAGTCACTGGCTCCACAATTAATGTAAAGGTGAGTACGCACATACACACATACATACATACATACATACATACATACATACATACAAACACGATCACGATGACGATCACAAAGACAATGACAATGGTGATCAGATCCCTTTGTTTTCAAAATTACAAAAGATAACGAAGATCGGAATCAATTAGACTACGGTTACCATTACGGAGTTGCGATCGTGATGAAGATCGTTATACTAACAAACCACACGCATATAATGATCTCCAGGGTGGATCTCATTATGGTAAAAATACGAGTACGATCGTCCTTACTGATACGATCACAACCACGATTGCGACGATTATGATTAGGGAATGATTAATATCCCGATCCCGATCACAATTACGATTACGTTTACGATCACTTTTTACGATCACAAATATGATTACGGTAAAGATCGCTTGTAACCACCACGATGTTAGTAATGCAAATATAATGATAATGATGTCATGATCGATCCCTCTCCCTTAGGGTGGGGTGGGGGGGGGGGGTGTGCATTGGCAGTATATATTTCTGACTTAGCCGTTGCGTCTTAACATTGATTCTGAAAATTAAAATCATGTTATACAAACTCGGACGTAGGCAAGTTGTTTTTATTCTTTTTTTGAAATATTTTATACTTTTTTATTTCAGTTTTAATAAAAGAGGTGGACATTTTCAAATCGTGACTGTAGCAACAAAAAAATACCCTTAAAATTCCAAACGTTAATAAATACAATCACGTTTCTTGCTCGTGAATAGTAATCCTTTTCCTCTCTGTCTCTCTCTGTCCCTCTCTTAATCTGCCTTTCTCTCTACGGCGGTTGATCATACACAGTCCTGTTTAGAATCCTGACGTAAAAGGCTGCTCGGAGAGATGCTAAATAGGAGAGAAAGAGGAAGAGAGAGAACGACAGAGAGAGAGGGGAGATGAAGAATTCATTTTTCAATTTCCTTATCAACAAAACTATCTCAGAATTAATTAGACCCTTCAAAGACGATTGATTACCATAACTAGGATCAGCAGTATCTCGTGTAATGTTCACTCGCAAAAAAAAAAAAAAATTAATTTAGCTTTCGGCACCTGCTACCGTATATGTTACCATGTTTGTTCGGTTCTGGTCTGACATCTATTTGACATGAAAACGAAGAGAAACATTGAAAACAAAAAATGAGAGTGGAAGCTTAAAAGCAAAAGTCAATTTCGGAATCATGTCTATATATGTCATTGATTTTGATGTAATATAAAATTAAGAAAATGAGGTACGTTTTGCAATGTTAGCGAACGATGGTTATACTTTATGCACACGATAATTTTTTTTCTCAATGACTTCCAAGAAAATTAGAATCTATTTTCTTTTTAACACTTTTTTAGTTAATTGGTTACGGTTCATCTCAATTAGACGGGAGTTATCTTAAGACACAAAGAATTTATTCTTAGCAACGCTCCAAATTAAGATTTTCTTATCTTGGAGCTGAAAAACAGTTTCGGGTAAACCTTCAAATTTGACCATCTCAGGGATAATTTGAAGCCGGTCTGAAATTAATCCTAAGTGCCAAGTTGTTACGTGTATGAAAAACTCTAATCATCTTCTCGGAAAACCTCGTTTTAAACGTTTTTGTAGAATAACAAATATAATCCCATTTATGGAAAGTCAATACTCTATGCGCTACAGTATACAGTGCAAGTGTGAGAACGTTGTTTTCTAATTGCTAAGGCAAACTTGCAATCTAAGGATTGCAGGTTTGAGTCCTAGCCAGATCATTACGTTCAGTCCTTTGGGCAAGTTATACTTATTCTCTATTGACCTTCTTCAACCAGATGTATAATTGGGGACCTACGAGGTATAACTTGTAAATATGATTGTGTGAGCCTAATTGTGGCTGCCTCCCATGGGAATCCCCCAGGCGACACATAGATGTAGACCCTGTAGTGCCCCGAGAGCGACTGTTTGAACTGTGAACACTTGAGTTCATCTGTTTTGTGTTCTGACTGAGGACTTGAACAAAGGAACTCCAAGTCCTCAGATGTCATTTCAATAGAATCACCATTGTCCTCAGAAGAATTCTTTTGTTCATGGGTATTGTTAAGGTTATGATACTCGGATAAGAACAATGGAAAAGACAATGGGGTCCTCAGTCTGAATGTAAAACACACCTGGGTGGGTCTGTAGGTGTGTGACATGTTACCAATGATCAGGGCTTAACTGTTATAAAGTCACGTGAGAAGGTCCAACCTTGATAAAAGACTGTTAACCTTCAACTTTTACTTTTACTGTTACTTTAATATAATACCCTGGTACATAACAGAAAATTATAATGAACTATGTGTAAGTCTAGGCTTGGACGAAACTCCTAAAATTGTTCGTGAGGTCTGCAGGTACAGGTTTCTCGCTGCCGAATGAACTGAGTTGCGAATCCATGTTCATTCAATACATGTTTCAAACATCGCAACTGGCTTATAATTTAGTTTGGAATTTCCCAAGGGCCAATAAGCCAACGACAGCTCATTTGAAACCTTATCCGAGTGATGATCATGGGTGAACATCAGCTTTTGATCAAGACTCTTCTTTGATATGATGATTCATTTTCAGAGAATTACGATGCAGATATGTTATTGTCACACTCATTCCTGCTCTTGGGACCGTTACTTTTACGTCCCCTATCCTACGGACTATAGTACACCTCATCATTTGACCACGTTCTCGAATAGAAGGGAGGTGAAGGCATCGCAATCATCATAAATGAGATGCAGCTGTTGTAAACTAAGTTGATTTCAAACTATTTGAAAAACAATATACCAAACCAACATATCCTATTTTTCAAATAAGAAAATACCAAACCCACGGAAAACTTCGTTCACCAACACCTCAGCAAACTTTGGTGGGGTTGGTGGGGATTTGATTCAGGAACTTAAAAGGGACATCCGGTTGTTGGGCGGACACGCTAACCTCGACACTTGCACCTATGCACCCGAGGAGGGCGTCGTGGTCAAATGGCTTAAGACAATGGACTTGGGCAAGGCAGTACTTCATATCATTTGCCTCTCTTTACCCAAGCTCATAGATTTGCGTGTGCTGGTTTGTGTCTGCACCCTATGGCAACCCCCCCCCCCCCCAGGGGACACGTAGATATGGCGAACTGCAATGCGTCTGGGCGACTGTTTGAATTACACATACTTAGTTGTGTTGGGTGTGACAAGCACCAATAAACCAAGGGTTGAGTGATGTAAAGTCGTGTAAGAAGGTCTTGGCCTTGATACAAACCTGCTAACAATGAAACTTTGATCTCATTTAAACCTACGAGTACACAAAAGTCGGTTCTTATACCATCTTAAAAATTTGCTGCTTTCACAGTTAAAAATCTGTATAAAACGTGAGTTTGAAGTTTCAAGCCGTGATATTAAGTTTGTCTCCCAAACATGTTGTCTTATTTATTACAATGAGACAACCATGCATCACTTTCAAATGATTTATTCTTTTCAATGACATTAACATGATCGCAACCTTAGCCTAAATTATATAAAAAATAAAATAATTTAATAATAAATTCATACTTTATTCGGTTTTACTCCTTCTTTCTTTTTTGTCTTCTTGAAAATACATTTGAAAACACTCGAATACAAAAAAAAAATCATGTGGCAGATTTGATATTAAAGATGGCAGCCGGAACCTCTATGAATAACATTTCCTGACGATGAGATGAAGATACACACCGTTATATCGATTGGTATCGTCTCATATCATGTACTTAGGATATGAGAGGTTGGTCGATGGAATTAAGGGGTGTAGTAGTCTATTATTATGTCTTCTTCCTAAAGGGTTATTCCATTATAATGTAGGGTGTGTTGGTTTGGCATTAAAGACTCGCCCCAAACCGTGTGCGGCCATCTGAAAAAGTTAACTTTCTGTTGCTTGCAAGTGAGGTTTTGTTCGTGTCGCTACAAAATGCAGACAGTAATGAAACGTGATACCTTGTTATCTTTAGCTGGACCTGAGATGTCCATCGCTGTATCGTTGGTACACTGTGCTGTGGATATTGACCGCAGCTGTATGTATTGACTGTACACTAGTGTCTAATTACCGACGGTATCAAGCTGTGTGTGTGTGTATTTTCTGGGATCGATGTTGGTGTCTAATACTTATGTTACACCTCATTCGAAACTAGGTTAGATTACCGGCATTAGACGTTTCTATTTGCGCAAGTCTTCACACCCTTTAAAGATAGCAAACCTTGGGTTGGCAAAGTTCTACAACTGATTTAACAAACCCATACCAAATATACCAAAAATGTAGATTACTTGATCAAACAAACGCACCTTTCAATTAGATATTTTTCAACAACCATTTTATCTTGTGATTTTAATTTGAATTCCATGCAATAACCAAAATCAGAAATATAATCACAAGGATCTAAGGAAAACATAGAGTCTGTTTATCTCTATTAGTTCATTAAAATCCAACCAGGAACAAAGCCTCTGCGATTTACAAAAGAAACAATAAAACAACGTTTACATGAATCTTTGGAAAACAACCCTTTCTAAATTATCGTATTTGAAATGGTATAAGGTCCAAGACTAATTAGGAACAACTAACTGGTTATAACAATATAATTGGATTGAGTGGTATTCAGGATTGTCGAGCAGGGGTTTCGGAGGCTACGAACCCTAGCCCGGGCTCAATTAGGGGGGGGGGGTGCTGGGAAATATGTGATAAAGAATAGTGTATTCTCATTATCATAATAATTATAAAATGAAGAATGAAAGAAGAAGTTCCAGAGATATAATTCTCCCTGGGGCTGGGACTGTCCTTCCACGTACGTGAGGGTATCCAGTCACGTGTGTATGAGAAATTGAATGTGTTATTGTTTCAACCCTACGCATGGCTATGTACAGCATTAACATATTAAAAATGAATCGGTTTTAATAAAATATCCGATACAAAAAACCTCTCCTTTGGTTTTTTCTTCCCGAGAAATGAATATTTTGTCGGCTTGGTATTAACGCTGTTTAGTACGGAAGTCCATAGCTTTCGAACTAACAATAAGAACAACAAAATTATCCTTGATTTTCTTAATTACCTTTGATTATCTTACTTACTCTTCATTATTTTAATTTCGTTTGCATTGCTGTAGAGTAAAACTAGTCTAACAACTGAGTTTGCTTTCATCCGAGCCTCCCGAATCCATTGACAAAATTGGTTGGTTTAAATAAGATCGATATAGTGTTCGCTTATATTCACAAGGGATCAACGCTAACAAACATAAGCCGAATTGTATATCACATGACAAGATATCAAAATCTACGCTTCCTTGGGGAAACAAAAGTAATTTGCAGCAGAAATATGAATGACGCCGCTTCAAACTTAAAGTAAAAGAGCGCCCTAAAATTACCCAAAAAAACAAAAAATCTATTTAAACCCATTTTGTCACTTCACACTGAACGCCGAACTGCTTTGATGTTTTAAACTTAATATCATATTATATCTTGTGTAATAATATATTGCCCACGTCTTATAATTAAATTCTTGAACTTTCTTCACCCTATCAGATTGAAGTCAGATCATTTGCCTTTGAAAATGTGAATTGATGTAATCGTTCCAAATGGCTAAAATCGGTGACTATCAAGGTAACGCAATCTTTATATGTTGTAAAATGGTTTCTTGATTGTTCATTATGTATATAT
>JAIPMN010013959.1:0-12281 GCA_020650975.1 Apostichopus californicus | reverse complement strand
AGAAATATCAGTTTGGTACCACCCTGGAACACATCACATGACCCTCCATGCATGGTACGCGCGCGCCCAATTGACATGAATCCTCCAGATTTCTTAAACTCGTTGGTTATAACCCCGCATATGATTAAGTAAATACGCGATTTATGCTTAAAATGCAATATCAGACTTGTAAATACATATTGTAGGCCTATATACTTTTTATATAAATAAGCTTTATATCAGATCTCTGTGTAAATATCGAATTAAAAGTACAACAGACCAAGAGACCATTGACCAACGAAATGGTATATGGTCCGAAAGATTTTTGTGTACGCTTGTATACACGCTTGTAACGTATCTCTGGGACATGGTATATACACGCACAGCGTCTTACCAAGTATAAACGCGTTTCCATGCGTTGTTTACTGTGTTAAAGGAGATAACGAACAACTTTGTGTACTTTGTCCTGGTCAGTTTAGCTCGTCACACTTTTTCGTTATTATATCACCATGTCTGATTACTATAACGTTAATAAGTTATTGAGTGGTATTGGAAAGTAATTCAAACGGCACACTCAATTATCCAACCCCCTAGCAAGGAAATATCCATGGGAATGGTCTTGCGAAGTTTATGAGGGTAGGTAGTATAGGTAGTGTGTTATATAGGATGTATCCTTATACAACTAAGCCCAATTGTGATTATATAAGGTATAACTTGCAACTTTCAGCACCCTGTAGACTTGTTCGAAAAACAACCGGAATATGTAAGTTGTAAACATATACACAAATAATAATAAGTCTATAGATGACTCTCTGAAACACACACTGGCAAAAGAAGAATAACATTATCAAATCCATACAGCATGTAACATGAAATTATAATCTTCGATCAAAAAATTGCAAGATTTTTGTCTTCGTCTTTTAGATGGAATTCGTTTTATGTTGACTTTTTCTTTAATTCTATCTCCACATTACGAAAACAATGGGCACGTTGGTGTAAAATAGGTATCTTAGTTTGTTTAACAAGTCTTAAAATATAAATATCAAAGAACTACGAGGTGACCGGTTCTCTCGTGCACCTTCTTTTTTTTTTGGTTGTTGTCGGTTGTTGTCGGTTGTTGTCGGTTGTTGTCGGTTGTTGTCGGTTGTTGTCGGTTGTTGTCGGTTGTTGTCGGTTGTTGTCGGTTGTTGTCGGTTGTTGTCGATTGTTGTCGGTTGTTGTCGGTTGTTGTCGGTTGTTGTCGGTTTAAATGGTCTATACCATTAGCCTATATGTATCTAGTGTCTATTACACTCGAGGATGCCGAATCCAGTTGGTATGAATAGATCGACTATTACTTACATATAATAACCGTATTGCATCTAGATTAATGTTAGTCTCAGTTCTTAACGTATACCATTTACAATTCTTATTGGTGAGCTTTCTTTTTGATTCCAGCTTAGCTCTCAATTCATCGTTTATTCTATGACACGCCGTAGGTGCCATCTACACCGGGCTGCGAATATTTTTCCCAAACTGAACCGACACTGTAATTATTTCCTCGATTCTGATTGGCTCTCAGCGAGCACGTGATATACTTTAGTATTCAACATGGCTGCAAACCTGTACCAGGCTCGCATTCAGGCAACACATGACAAGTCATTATTGAGCAAAGCTAAGTTTCTGCATACAATTACCGCAGCCTATACACGTCTACTACAAACAGGCTGCAGATCTATAGCAGTGGCTCATGCAAATATTTCAATCCTCTAATATTCTTTCCTGGTAGCCTATATATCCATTACAGTTTCAAAACACAGACAGAGACCCACACACCCACCAAGACAGACACAAATTGAAAAAGTGGTCGCATACGGTAGTATACTACCGTTCCGCTATTGCCACATTACATGTAAATCGCTTGGAAACCCCCAGACGGATTCCCTATCGCGATCGTTTTTTTTTTCGTTACTTTTGTAATTAATGGTACAATAGATTCAATAAAAATAATGTCAAAAAAGCATACAACCAAATCGACGGACCGTCTTGCGGCTTGCAGTCCTTCAGGTACCGCACCACAATTAATTGCTCCCATTGACTTACACACTAAACTCGTCACTTTACAAGACCGCTATAGAGCATAGATATAAGTTTCAACTCACATGTCCTATCCACCATATGATAGCTGATGGCTTGAGCTATCACAGCACATTCAACTTTAGCCACCATGACCGTTTGGATTTTTAGGTAGAAGAGCTCAAAGTTTAGTATAGTGCTCTCCAACCCATCTGCCAGCTGTATGTGCGGAATCTTCTCGTTTCACCCAAGATTTTTTAAAATACCTTAAATCACCTTCAATCCTCCAGATTTTTAAACCATTAGTAGTTTATTTCATCCTCTTCAACATTCAAGCATCAAAAAGAATGGTGGTGACTCAGAAAATGCCAAACAATCAATACAATAGGTCACTTTTGGGCTATATTTTCCGACAACGGTTAATCTTGCAGGTGGACGTGCACTATACTCTAATTGTGGTGTGGTACTATATATTATCGGTGACTGTGTAGGGTTACCCCTAGTCTTTGTCTAGGAAATCCTATACTACCCCACATTCAACAGACATAATTTATATTTGCATCCCCCCCCCCCCCCTCTAAGACCTAGCATGAGCTCATTCCAGGCTCTCGGGACTCAATTTTGTGCAGAGTATGCCATATATGTGTGTAATATTGAATCGTCTTTCGAAGAGTCACTGGGAAGATATTGCACTGAATTTGCTTCTCACTTGGAATGTATACAGAAATGAATTTCTTCAATTTTTCATGACTCTTTGTCAATTAGTGGTCACATATAATACTAAGGCTTTGCTTGTAGATTATGCAAGCCAGAGCAGAACTGGGTCTATACCTGCAGGCCTGTGACAGGAACAGTGAAAACAGAACAGGAAATTTACAAGTTGATAATTTGATATTTCTTAAAGAATAAGTGGAGCAACCAAGAGGCTACCAAGTATGGCATGCTCTCTGAAAATGCATGCCTCTCCCTCAATTATTACAATAATCTTTTCCCCCCTTTTCTTATAGAGGGACAAAAGCTTTACAGGAAAGTGTTAATACCGTTGTGTTTTACTCATAAATTGATCACAAGCAAATTAAAAAGCTCTACAAGTAGTAGATATAGTAATATGATTGAAGGCAATATTTTAGACATACACTCGGTATAAATTCAGAATCATATTTGACTCAAAGTAAACCGTAATCAAAAGTATTATAAAGCACCTTTAGGAATAATCAGACTTAAAGAATGCCAAGAGCACAGGTATTAAAGACATCGAGGAAGGATGTGCAGCCATTTTCGATTAGTTCTATCTCACCAATCCTCTTTAATCTCTGACTGTCATTCTTAACGTATGTTCCTTTTCTCGTCAATTGATGTGGTCATTAGCAAATTCCCAGATGTGCACATGTGATACCTGAGCTAATCAACTCGTTTTAATGTACCCAAAATCTGACACAAAGCAATTATATGCAGGTATTTGATAAGACTTTTCCATACTGCCAGTGGCTGAAGTTGATAACTTAGCAATTTTTTTGGGGGAAATGTTTTCTTTGTATATGTATCTTTAGGTCAAACTTATATACTCTTACCAGTTTGTAAGGTGAAGATAGGATTGTTTTTTTTTCTTCTTCTTTTTAATTTGGTCATATCATTAAATGCATCTGGCAACAGCAGATTGAATGACGTCATCATGCCAATTATTGAACTATAAAAACAATTGGGGAGGGGAGGGGGGATGGGGCTTTCTTTTCCTTATGATATTCAAATCCGTTATCTACAGAGAAAATAAATTATGTTTCTTCAAACAAAGTTACATTTCTATGAAATTCTTATTTCTATGAAATTCTGATTACATGTGAACAGTGGCGGTGAACTTTGGACATGTATAAAGCAAACAAGAATATTAAAGTAGGAAAGTAAAAAAAATCAAGAATTCCTGTCAAGATGACATCACAGACCATATATACTTTAGTCCGATCCCTGTAAGAATCCAGGGTTTATAGGCAGTCAAAAAATAGGTTGTTATTCAATCAACCATAATTGGATTTAGGGACAACACCAGAAGACAGTTAGGAATCGGGGACTTTCAACTAACCGTGTGGAATATTACTCTCTTCAAGATATATCCCACCGGAATACTCCTTTAATTGGCAGACGATCTTGTCTGATTCTACATCTTTGATAACGTCCTGATGTATCCGCAGTACATACATGCTTAGGAAAGTCACAGACAAAAGGGCGGCAAGACAACACGTTGTGACGTAACGCTCCGGTTAATTTGAACATACTTTGTGCCGGCGTTTGATTTAGGTAGTTCATTATGAATCAATGAAAATGACGAAATAGACAAATAAATTATTATGTTTAACCTACGGTAAGTCATTCATATATAATACAAAACTTGTTAATGCATTAATTATAAACCGATATTTGTGCCAAGAGCCATGCATCTTCGTATGATTGTACATTACAAGTATAGACTTGAGTTGATACCTGCGCATAAGCTTAGCACCATTTGTATATACTCTAGTTTTTTCTTATATAAAAGTTCCTTGTGAAATTAATTGACCATAAAAAGTTCTTTCAAAATATAACTTTGCATATTCCACGGACTATATTTGCATTGAAAAGAAAACGATTTCAATGGCCAGAATTGGAGTGCAAAATGTCCAAAATATCTATTCCAGAAGTTGCAAAGTTGGTCTTTATAGGTTTCGCTGTAGTAGATTACAAGTTGTTTTATTCAGGTCTCCGTTATTTAACCGGACGATAAGGGAAAGCAAACGATAGTGTTGACAAGCCTATATTAGACAGTGAAGTTGATCCATATATAACGACTCACAGGAAACCATCCAAAATGGTCGTTTTCTTATTCTCCGATGCGATCAGCAAATTGATCACGGTAAAGTAAAGTTTGACCTAACAACAGGAAGAAGATTCAGTCCACGCATGAATTCTATTTCCTTTTACAGATAAAAGCAAGATCCGCGAACGTAACTATTTCCCGTTCTTAGAAGGAGTTCTCTGATCCTATTTCGCACAGAAGTGTTTCTGAAGATATGTACACTTGACTTATGCACCAATATGCTTATAAAGCTGCATTATTATATACACCGAATTTTTGGCCAAAAACGTTCATATCAGCGATGAAGCAAATATACGTTATACCTAAAACTATATACACCCCCTCCCCCTTTTCATTCTGCTAACACAAAGAAAATTGCAACAAAAATGATTAAACTAGGTATTAAACTTCAAGGGTTTGGATAATATGGCAGGGTATACGTTCATGATACCATACTTAACGCAATCTTATTAGAAGCCTTTCTGATTTAGATTAAATGTTTGATAAATCGTTATTTTGAGTAACATTTCTATGAGGGCTCCTCTGGATAGCAGTGCTTCTGCACTGAGCAGGACTACCCTCATTAAATATGACAATAATAAAACAAAGAAAAAAAAACATCATATCAAGATATTTTTTGGTGTGATTAAAATTCTGTAACTGTGGGCGAATACATATAGTTTGGTCAAGGTGAAAGGGAGAAAAAATTCACATTTTCTGTGGAAAGGTTGTTTCATTCAAAAAGTGCTCAAAGAATTAAAGTGCAAATGACAAATATAAACCCAGATTTTAAAAACAAACAGGAAATCCAGGGCTTTCCACAAAACAATTTTCCCATAGATTCTACTTCTCATATTATGTAGTTTCAAGAGTATGGGGTCTCTATTACTATTGATAATGAGGTCAAGATTGTTGAGTTCAGTTGTATCGCATTCTACGCGGGCAGTCTGCGACCGGTGTAACAGTACATTCCCCCCCCCCCCCCCCCCGCCTTGTAGATACTGTCCAGTCGGGCATTACCTCTAACAAGGATATTATGTGCGACGGGGCATGATTTGAAAATATGCCCAGTCCGCCAATATAAACGAACTTTATAACCTATATTTATGTCACAGTATTTTTTTCCTCACGAGAAACAAAAGAAAAAGTTGTTCGTCAGGAATACTTTATGATAATCATGTCTTAATGCCATCTTTTCCTT
Source organism: Apostichopus californicus (assembly GCA_020650975.1). Lineage (NCBI taxonomy): Eukaryota > Metazoa > Echinodermata > Holothuroidea > Aspidochirotida > Stichopodidae > Apostichopus > Apostichopus californicus. Next base: position 6,219 of record JAIPMN010013959.1, on the reverse strand, counting down.
TTAACCAATGAGGTACATACACTGATGTTTAATTTGCAGATATTTTAAGTTCTTAAAATAGATTATCTTATGGTAACAGTAACCCTATTATGACGTCACACATTGGACAAGATGGTAGGTCCTGCTATATATAATTTGTTCAGTTAGTGAAATTACTATATTTATCTTTTTAGTTTGGATATGTTGTTGCTTGCTCGTATAAAAAACCGACTAATGGATATTGGAATTAACTTGGCCCGCGTCATATAAAACCCCCTTCATTTTGTTACTACGGTGCACGGTACCGTCCATTGAATGTTCACCGGCCGACGAGTTTTATATACTCACCGTATACTCAGAGATGCCCCTCCGACGCTACGATACGAATCAAACCAGATAATTGGAGCTTGTAGATTGTAGTATAATAAACTAATAATAATATATATATATATAAAATATATAATATAATAATAGTTATTTAATTCACCCAGTATGGACTTAAAGATATAACCCTAACACATACCCCTTTCCTGTTGTTTCGCACAATATACGCCAACGTTTTCAGATAGGCCTATAGTGACCACATCGGCTAATTTGAAACATTCTCTGTAACAAACAAAAATCCATGTCTTTCCACTTTTCCAACGTGGACCAGGTATGACTCATATATTGCGGATCAAACTTTGTAGGGTATTTAGTCCGGTCGGACGTTATTCCTAGTACGGTACGTATAGCAAAACGTACGTACAAGTGATATAACATATATACTGTGACACCGGCTATAGTCTCGTGAGCAAAATTTTACATTGCGCATGTGCAGTTGACGTCGTAAACAAATTATTTCAGATATGAAAGTATGGATTTCCTTATGTAGGTCAACTTGCTAGCGAAGGGCGTCAGATCAGCCCAAAATGTTAGCTGACCTTAAAGTTGTATAGTTTAGTACAACTTCCGGGATTAACAAGTTTTCCCATTTCTCTTATAAACTTTAATTCGTTTCCACCCAGTTCGGTCCCACTCACGCAGTTTGTCACTTCAACGTTTCCCGTTATGTTAGAATCGACTGAAAACTTGTTAATACTATTCGTCTGTTGCATGACTGACACAACATATGTTTCAATACCACCGTCAAGCAAAGAGTTTTGAAAAGAAAAAGAAACTAAGAGAAGGGATGTCTGCAATTACCATACAAATTGACAGTTTTCTAAACTCTTTCCTGACATTTAGATAGATGTATTATGACGCCTTGCATATAGTTCTCACTTGCAGGTCATCAGAATTTCCCCTCAAATATGCTGAAAAGTCAGATATTAGTCACACATGGTCAAATTTCAACAAGCGTTTTACTGCCACTAAAATTAGTAAAATAGCCTTGATGCTTTGGTACTCGATAGTTTACTCGTTTTCGTTTTCATTATTATTGTTGTTATTATTATCATTTTATTGTTGTTGTTGTTGTTATTATTACTGTTGTTGTTGTTATTATTATTGTTGTTGTTGTTATTATTACTATTATTATTATTATTATTATTTTACAATGTGGTCTGCTTCGCACTTACCATGCTAAGCATAGAACGAGATTTCTCTGAACGAGTTACTTTAATTCAGTGATTTTTTTTTTCTCACTTTATTAGAAATAAGAGAAATTTAGCCTAGTATCCTATACTCTTTACATATTTTAGCCCAGGACGAATTACTGTTCGTATTTGATATATTAAATATCATTTCGAATATACTATTATGGTTTGTATATCTTGATCAGTTGGTTGGTTAATTTGAGCACAAGTCTTGCATTCCTGAAGTCAAGGGTTCGAACTCTGCTCCTCCAAACTCCGAAAAAATCCGAGTAAAATTGCAATTTTAAATAGGTGAGTACAAACTAGTGCACTAGATTACGAGTCCCAATACGGACTCAATTCAAGTCTTATCACGGTACATCGGGAAATCTGTCTTAGGATTCTCAAGGTATGCCATGCTTTGATCGTATGGAAGAAAAGCATTCAAATATATCACATTCAGCAAGAGTCTGTTAATTGTTACGGATCTACCAACGGAGTGTGCCTTGCGACATAATGTGCGATTCGCATTTTCTTTTGTATTGCGCAAAAGCGCAAGTTACGCGTATGGCGCAGGTTTGCCGGATGTTTTGGTTTCGGTTGTTTAGCTGGACCAAACAGATTTTGTTATCGAAGCAAAGTATTCAGGTATTCAGAAAAAGAGTTCGGTATTATTACAAAACTTTGGCATTAAGAGGATTGAACTTTTTGGTATGAGATAATGAAATGTGTATAATTATATAATTAAGAATACTTAAATATTGCATATATGGCCCATTTTAAGTAATTTTCTGACGTTCTTTCTTGTAGACAGGTAGAACTCCAGTTTATCAGTATAGGCTATATATTCATTCATATGGAGCGGGGGATGGGGGTGGATACCATTGTTCATTTTCGCAAAACAATGGGACAATTATTGTTGTTAAGAAAAGTTAATCATATATTTCAGTAACCCTTTTTTTTTTAGTATTTTAGAATATATTCAGTAACGTTTTAGCGTATTCTAGCATATTTCAGTAAGTTTCCTTAAAATTTTCTAGCACATTTCAATTTGGGTATATTAAGCACGTACCACGAATGTGTGGAAATTTGAAGATCTCCGGATATTAACATCATTTTCATGCATGTTACCAGGCAAAATCTATTAACGCGATATTAATGACACAATGGATTGAGAGATTCATTTTTCAATGTTAAGAAAACATTCAACATTCCAAACAAGATGAGTTATTGATGTAATTTAACGGCAAGTACTCATTATTGATCTCCGGTAGCGGATATTGCTTACACATGTTAATAACATGTTTTGGGATCATATTATATGTTATATCATATTAATGGGTATTTACTGGTTTCCTCTAAGATCATCATTAAACAATGTTGACACTGGAGAGGATTGTTCGGCAAAATACAATGCGTTCAAGGTGTCATATGAAGCAGGTTTATTATAATGAAAAACTGATAATAGTACACATTGCATGCATTGACGCGTAAAAGATATATAGGCTAGTACACATTTCATGCACTGCCACGTTTGTGTAAAAACATCTCGATTATATTCTTTTCTGTTTCGGTAATTTTTATTATAAGTCGAGTCCTAAATCTATGAATCACCTGCAATATGATTAACACGCTATTTTAACACTAACAGCCAAATGGCAAAAGGTATAGGGTTCGGAAATTATTCCAAGACCTTCCCCAGGGGTGATGGGCGTTTAATATTTGTATTAATAATAAAGGAGAGTGTGTGAAGTTGTGAACCCAGCCTATAGTTGAGGCCGACTACCGTATAGGGATGGGGAGGGGGGGGGGGATGCCCTGTATGCCCCAGAACAAGAAATAGTGTTGGATGGCAAATGTTGCATTCTGAGGCATATTTAGACTATAAAATTATGTTAATACTTATAGCAGGACTATATGCATGGTCGAATGTAGAGACCCTACAGTAGGAGAGATATGCCAACTGAATTCATATGCGCCATTTTGGGGCCAGGTATCGAAGCGCCCTCACTATTATGTATACTTTACGTACGTAAACTTACAAGGTTAATATGGGTATATATGTCATACATTAGTCACACACAAGAAATTTGAGATACAGTCGACCAGTTTATTACATCGAAGCCATCATTTCGTGTGGAATATGCATACACATAGCAAGTGTCTTTGAACCACAGCTCTCATTGCTACACTCTTACTGCTCAAACTGTTTCTGTTTACATGATGAGAGGTTACTTCTTTTGCCAGGCAATGACATCTGACATTAAAAAAGCTGTGTAGCAACTTTTTACAAATATCATGACAAGAAGGAAATGCTTTAACATGAGGGTAATTCTTAGTTACATAATTTACCAATTTTTCTCGTACCTCTGAATGAGTAACTAAGCATTTTTTTACTATACTATAGGGTCCCTAGTCGAGTGGATATACAGGCGGTGGCAAAAGAAGAAAAGAAACGTAGTATCTGGTAGGTAGTGGGTGTTTGACCCATGGACGGCCAACGATATGGTGGATTTTCATGCAGCAGAATATCCATGGCTAATTCCCATATAAGATGGTCTTCCAAATTGTTCAAAAAGTTTTAAAAAATGAGCTAAACCTGTAAAGTGGCAATCCGCCCTACGTGAGATGTAAGTTATCTTCATGCATGCCATTCGGCTTCTCTCATTTGCATATGTGGTTGATAAACATCGTGGGATGAGTGCCTTCCAGGTCTAAACGTAAATATTGTTGTTCTAATATAACTACTTTTGGATGATTGTGTGCGATCGGAAAAGAAAGGGGGCGGGGGGGGGGGGTGGAGTGAAAGGGGGCGGGGGGGGGGGGTGGAGTAGGCGTACACCTCATCACTTTAGAGACAATTGTTGGTTAGTTTTTTTTTTAAATTAAATTTTAACATTCTGAGATGAAAATGTTTATGTTGCGTTTCGTATGAATGAATGAACAGGGCTAATCAACGGTCTATCGTGCATGCCATTTATCGGAGGATAATGCACTCACAGCGGTATAAACCCTATCGCTGGATGCACTCGGGCCTATAGTGCATCGCTTGATTAACCCTTCCTTTGTATAGCTTCAAACATATATGTTGGTAAGTGTAGTCTCACATTCTGTTAATACTATATACTTTTTAAGAAAAGTCACCCAGGAAAGAACCTGGGCACGAAAACCAAACTACTGAACGACTGATCCGCTCTCAACCCCACTGTCCCCTTGCATCGAGACTGTGACTGTGTGATCATCGTCGGGTGTGTATCACCATCCCCTCGAAAGGGAACAGATACTTTTTAAGAAAAAGTCGCCCAGGAAACAGGGGCGTCAATCCGATTTGAAACGTGGGGGGGACATAATCGATTCGATTATTCCGGCCGTAAGTACTATCTAAGCGGAGCGCCACCATCGGTTGGCGCGCAGCGTACCAAGAAATTTCAGATTTCAATACCTGCCAGATCGCTGGAGATGGCACTTGCCAGGCTGGATAGCAGCCATCTAGTTGCGTGATTTCGGGAGAAAAATACAAATTCGTCACTCAGCAAAACCGCAATAAAGTTCATGCGACCTTAATTTTTGATGGATTATTTCTTTTATTAGTGATTCCAATTGACATGAACATTAGAACCCAGTGCAAGTAGACAAATGATGCGGCGAACTGGAACCCCAGCCCCATTTTGCCCTATGTTTCAGGATGCCCCTCATTTGTTCGAACCCATGACAACTAAAAATCTGTGAATAAATTTACTTCGAAATGGGCACATTATATTGCACCAAGTCGGTAAAGGAATGACCCAAGGGCCTCAGATATAGGCCTATAGCAGGGGTGGGCAACCTTTTTGAATGAATGAGCCAGATTTTATGAGTGAAAGATTGACAGGGCCGCACCTAACCAACGACCTGCTGTTGATTTCAAACCTTTGCTTCCGAGCACGTTCAAGCAATAGGTGTGTTCACTAATCTGTATTCACAAAACATTAATGTCACTACAGTCCAGTTGATAATTAATGGTGGTAATAGACCTACCTCACAGCATCATTAGTGCAGATAAATTCTAAGCAGATAAAGTCGTTTTTTTTGTGATGATATAAAATAGATTGATTTTTTTTCTTTTTCTTGAGACATCTCACGGGCCGCAAAAAAATCACTGGCGGGCCGCATGTTGCCCGCGGGCCGTAGGTTGCCCACCCCTGGCCTATAGGAACGATGTCCCCAAATGTCCCCGGACATATAGGCGAAGGAAGCTATCCGCCGCGACTGCATGTGAGTTTCTCGACTTGCCGTCCTGAGAGTCATACCAAAAAATGGTGCAGTTCCTCATACGCCATTATTAATAATTTAAATAACTAACTAATTAGGCACAGCCCAGATCCGAGTTCGTATAGTGAGCTTAGCGCAAATTTGGCCAAAAGTCTTCATACGCCAGCGTGTTAAACCACCAATGAATTTTAATGCCACCCGTGACACACTTCCAATGGGACTGTGTCAGTTTAAATGTTTTGCTAGGTCTATACGAGAATACATTTCTATGAAATTTGAAACAAGACAAACCACTTTAATTATGTTTTCAGGACCTCACACAGGCGCATGTATCGTCAGACTTAGAATAGGTCCCATTTGAGTGGTGGCTAAAGTGATGAAGGCATCAACATAAATCAGTGGTTGTTCGTTGGAGTCCTCACGCAAGTTACCT
>JAIPMN010013956.1:0-11577 GCA_020650975.1 Apostichopus californicus | reverse complement strand
ACAGCGTTGTAAACACTTTGCCTTGGTCTAAAGATTTGGTCGCTATCAAGTTAAAATTGGAATTAAATGCCCTTATTTGTGTCTCGGCCCTTTGATCAAGTAGAAGAAGTGTACAGAAGAGGCTTTGATTGAAGAGGTGAGTACTACGCTATGTAGCCTAGGACTAGGCTACGCTATCTAGCCTAGGCTTGCCCTGTATCACATTCACATCACTAGTCCAATCATTGTTTCGTTTCAGGTTTGTCAAACTTACTAATACTAGGCGAAGCATAGTTGTAACGTTAGTTTAGATTAACTAAAATATTAGGCCTAAACGATTAAAATGCTAAGAAAGCTTAGATATAGGCTAGGTCCTATGCCTTTGTTTTTTTTTTTTGCATCCGCGAAATTTGTAGCCATGTGCATCACAGTATTTTTTGTTTATTATAGCATAGGCCTAGCCTAATACTACTAAGTACACTAGCCGAGGCCTACTTGTACAAGCATTGCAAGTACTACAGTACTAGCTTAGGCTTGAACTACAAGTAGTGTGAATGAGTTTCACAATGTTTGGACAAGTACTTTAAGCATTATAATCGGTTCTGATCTTTTGTGTCTTCAGGTTTTTTCTCTGCCATAGGGTCATTGATGTGTATTTGACTGTCCCTCCTGATGCTTTTCTTTTCTACTATTAGGCTATTAGTTTATTACTCAAACAAAAAAATAACTTATCTAAACTTTACTACAGTACATAACACAGAGATACCTGAATCTACTCTATACATCACACACAGATACCTGAAACTACATAACACACAGAGATACCTGAATCTACTTTATACATAACACAGAGATACCTGAATCTACTTTGTTCACTACCTGATACATGTATGTTTTTACATCATGGCTGCAAAACTGTCCTTGATATTCAAGGCAGGTTTTAGGTACAACCATATTACATAACCAACACTTTCATTCCTTTCATACCGTAAGAAGTGGATATGAAATCTATAAACTTAAGCTTGTGTATAAGATACTTTGTATGAAACGTAAATAATGATCTCTAAGATGTTAGCTTCAACCAAGCACCTGATCAATTGGTACAATGGATCAGGACGCAACAGAATTCATAAACTTAAACAATTACTAGTCTGTAGACTTGTGTCATAATGTTCCCACCTGGATCATTGGGTTGAATATGTACAATTCACACACACAAAATGGAGATAGACATCAATTATAGCGCAAAAGCTACATCTCTAATTTATTGTAAATCTCTACTTCAAAGGTATTAAAAATAATTGGACAAGAGTATCAGAAAATACTGCATCTCTCCTCACTAGCTGTAGTCCACCCTCTCTTAAGTTAATTACTCTCTCTCTCACTCACCTTCTTTGTTCTCCCCAACATCTCCTCCCCAACAGGTCTGGACTTGTTCTTTCCCAAAATAAACCAAATTAAAACAATAGTGCCTTTTGTGACCATGTGATGCACCGTACATAGCTCCATGATCTAAACAAGGATGAGTAATAGACCCAGGTCAAAGGTCACTGGATTGTTACTATGAGCAGTTGTTCATCCTCTGACCACCGAGGAGAAAACTACGGATGCCTTTAGGTGATACACCTTTACAACTTCCTTGAAGTATGAGCTATGTCTGTGATTGGTTGATTACTTACTTGTTCTGTCGATTAAGGTCTGTGCTTGCTCTTCCATCCATTTCTGATAGTATATTCTAACGTTATCTTTGTGTTTCCGGCCATTACCATGCGTTTTCCTCACTGACGGCTGCAAACAGACCAAAAATGCAAGAAATGCTTTCGAAGGAATTTCGCACAAACTTTCTTTAACTTCCCATCCTTTTGTTACTGTACCTCCTATCACTATGCGTATGAAATATGAAATGATTGCCCATGTATTTAAGCTACGGTACTGATATGTTTGTTAGCACGGCAAATATGATAGAGAAGCAAAATGGAGAGTTAATTTTCATTCATTTTCCATAAACTCTGGTACTTTCCTATTGGCAGCGGTAGTAGAAACTGTACACCTTGTTTTGTACTGATAAAGTACTACTGTATACTGGAAATCTTAGAAGTAACCCGCTTCGCAATTCACTTCTCTACTAATGAAAATCTGGTTGAAAATCTCACTTGTACTAGAAAATGAAGTTACAAGAAGTTATCAATTCTTAGGTAAAGAAAACCATTCATTGATCATTGCAGGAAACATTGATATAAGTTTGCCACAAGTTTACACAGAGTGACAGAGAGAATTGAAGGCAATCTGGAGTGCTTCAATCTCTCCCGTCGAAATTTATCACACAAAGCAAGCACCGCTGCAGAAACTTGGTGAAGCCACAGTATGCAGGTACAGAAACATGTCAGCCATGGGATTTAATCATTGAGAGACATTCTGATCAGTTTCTATTGCCAGAAAGGTCTCACTCAATATGTGAATACAAAGACAATCAATACATACATATATTCATACAGCAGACACTAATATTAGCTCTTCTCATCAGATTACTTGTGTCTAAACTAAACCTGCACAGTTCACACATATAGGCAGAGCACCTACATCAGGCAGACAGACATGCCAAGATTTCTCAAAATTAGGGAGATTTTACCATTTTCCATCCCAATAAAGGAGAAGAAAAAATGCAAAGAATTGTGCTAAATCAAAGTCAACCTGTAACATAGAGATATCTGTGGGTTTTAACACATCACCTCTGCAGTAAAAGTACATGTGATTATTTTGCTCACATGAGTGTTGCTGAACCCTACTGTAATGCAATGTTTGGTAGAATGCATTTCTTACAATTATTGATGAAGAGAATTGTTTTCCATGTTCAAAACTTATATGCATGGCCCTTAAAGCTGATAACAAATTAGACAAACATTTCCTGTAGAAATCAACTTTTGTTGGGATAGAAATACATGATATCAGGAACCGTGAGATTTGCCTTAAAAAAATTTACAAACTATGTATTGGGATGCAGTGCACAAACTATGTATTGGGATGCAGTGCACAAACTATGTAATGGGATGCAGTGCACACACTATGTAATGGGATGCAGTGCACAAACCATGTAACTTACAGAGTCATGAGTAAGATATGTATCACAGTAGTCACAGTAGTATCTGTAGTAAGATAAAAAAAATATATATATATATTTATTTAAATTATAACAAAGCAAAAATATATACTGTAGATGTATGTACATCAATAATAACGTATACATTCACATTTGAAGTAAATTAGAGTAACTTTGAGAATGAAAGTTAGATGTTTCCATGTGAGCGATAAAGTAAATAATGTATATCATATAATTACCACAAACATTAATTACTATATTAATACAGATGGTACAAACAAAGAATAAAAGATGAACTTTTGTTGTATCAGCTGCAACTGAAGAGGAAGGAATAAACGTTTGGATCATGGAAGACCCTGTCACAGCAATAGTACAGTACTAGTAGTGTGTACGAGGGTGTACTATGTGTGTACTAGTATGGGTGTACTAGTATGTGTGTACTAGTAGTACACACATGTACCATGTCACCTTAAAGGCATTGAAGACTCGCCGCAAACCACCTGCTGCTCTCTGAAAAAGTTAACTTTCCGTTGAAGTTTTCTTCTTGTTGCTACAAAATGCAGACAGTAATGAAACGTGATACCTTGTTATCTTTTATCTAGACCTGAGATGTCCATCGCTGCTATATACACTGTGTTGTGGGTATTGACCGTAGCTGTATGTATTGACTGTACACTAGTGTCTAATTACCGACGGTAGCAAGCTGTGTGTATTTTCTGGGATTGATGGTGGTGTCTTACACTTCTGTTACACCTCATTTGAAACTAGGTCAGATTACCGTCATGAAACGTTTCTTTGTGCGCGAGTCTTCACACCATTTAAACAGATCCAATGGGAATTGAAACTTACTTCATTTCAGATGTATTAAATGCACAAGAGCAGATGGATAAGGACTTCCTGCAGACCTAAAGAACATAATGAAAAGCATGATATTAAATAATTTAAAATACTAAATCAATAAGAAATAAATGGGCTAAAAGCTGTGACATCCAGGTGAAGATAGGCTAGATAGCTATTAAATTATTTTTAAGGTCCTCGTGTAGAACCCATGAGCAATGACTATCATGGAACAACATTCTTGATCAAATATGAAATCGATTGAAATTTCTAATAAGATAAGATTATAATTTAAAGTTGACGAAATTTAAACTAAAAGTTTCCAGGTATCAGCACACATACAGTGATCTATTTAACAAACAAACTGACATTACAAATGCAAACTTGACAAGCTTAAGCCTCAAATGCAACAGCAGTTGCTGCTTCCAAAACCATTCTACAATTGGAATCACTAATACATATCATAACAACACACATATAATTCAAGGGATATACAGTACTACGAAGTACGAACTAACATAAGTAAATAAACCATGAAAACAAAGTATTTTGGGCATTTCTCTCTATGTATTTTTTTCTTTATAATTTATCCTTTGCATTTTTTGTTTATGTGTGGTCAAACAATTCATTGTGAAAATCTCTTAAGAAAAACAGTCAGCAACCCCCCTCCCCCCCCCCACTTGGGGATACATATCAGCAATTTCACTACAGTACCGCCAATAAGTAACTTGGTAAAGATTAGCGCGATTCAGCGCAAAACGCAGCTTAACTGTAATTAACCTCGCTCCAAATAAAGGAACGCTACTTTCCCCGCACTCCAAATAAAGGAACGCAAATTCCCCACGCTCGCTATTCACCACCGACACAATGGGAGTGAACCGATCCATACAACGCTATTCATAGTGTGGAGGTAGTGCTGGGCGATATTTGCTTTTTACCGTCACGATAAATAGTTCAAAAGTTATCGCGATATTTCGATATTTACGATAATTTCCACCTAACAGAATTAGCGTAAATGTCGAGCTTTGAGTGGACGGAGAAAGAGAGATATATGGAGGGGACATTCAAAGAGAATATCTGAAAAACCTTACGATATTTTTCACAAATACTGATGCTTAGATAAGTGCTTACTCACAATCAACGAGCCTCCCCGAAATTCGCTCCGCTTACGTAAAACTTCTATATATATGACATGTGGAAAAACACGAGTTTTTACACACATAATTCCCACTGACATTGGTAACAGAACATAAGTAGGTCATCGACATTCGAACTTGACAACAAGTTCATCGCACCGTGGGAACGACACAACAAATTGAACATGATGTTACATTTTCCCGCCATCTGGACGCCGAGTGTAAATTTGGTGTAATATGCAAATTATGAATGGTACTGTGCTGCGCGAATAAAAATTGATTTAAACGAGAATAGTTTCGTGTTGAAGGGGAAAACTTTTCTTATACGTGTTTATTTTATTCCCCGATATGTTCTGGTTACCAGAAGTAATAAAAAGCAAGAAGGAAACTTCGTGTTTTATCCTTTCGGGAAATTCGGGGTAACATATCATTTTTAGTAGTAACATCAGGCCTCGTGTTTTGTGTGGACTTTAGGCACATTACTGTAGGCGGGCATGAATAGAATTAGGGAAGCCTTCCAACAGAATCTGCGTTCTGATAAACAGTTCCCCGCAATTACCCGCATTTAAATGCGGGTTTTAACAAAAGATAGAGCGCGGTTGAATGCACTGTACAAAAAAAGAGCGCGGTTTACCAAGTTACTTATTGGCCGTACAGTGGTTTACCAATAAAAGTTCAATATAATTAGTTACATTAAGTCCATTACCTTCTATTAGTGTAAGTCAAAACATTAAAAAATATCCTAGCAAACAACAAAGGTGGTCTCCACCAAAGTGAAAGATGTTTTCTGCTTAGGCTTAAGTACTGCAGTAGGCTACATTGACTTAGCTGGGCCTAACCTAGCATAGGCTACAGTAAGCAACTTATTGTAACATGTTGTAACGTATCGTTAGCAATCCTTGTTTACCTGTACAGTTACTAAACCCCAAGGGTGTTTATAGGTAAGTTAGTCTTATTTGGGGTCTACCGTTAGACCTTTCTTCGATTTGGTTAACTTAGAATATATCGATGATTCCGTTTACTGCCGTGTGCTCCAGTTCTTCGTAGCTCTGTAGTAAGTTCTGTTTACATGTCATATAATGCTATTCTAGGCTAGGCGCCCATGACTTTCGTACACTATTATACCAACTGACCACGTACTTTCTCCGTACCCACGCCGACCTTGTTAGTAATAAGAACAGAGCTACTGTATGTATGTATGGAACGCCAAATAACCACATGATCACCAATGGCATGGCAATGGGTAGCCTACAGTATTCAGTCCAAGGATAATGATATATGACATCGTTACAATTGAGCTGAAATGGGTTTTTGTTTTTGCTTTTATACTTAAAGATTTGTCCGCACAGGCGGTGTTGTAGACTCGAAACAGACTCGAATCAGACTCGAGTCACAAATGTTCTTTCTTGTGACTCAGCTATACAAGATCATGTTGTCTGTTACCTCGAGAAGGTCTTTTTTCTCCGTTGGCGTTTCGTTAAGTTTTAATTCGTTTTCGAAACATAATCCTGTCCCCGTTTTTGTACATTACTTGCGGATCCCCAGGATAAAGCGAGAGTGATATCACATTGCCTTGGGGGTCGGGGTTGGGTGGTTGGGGGAAATCATCACCGCTTACGCAGGTGGAAGTCATGTCTTTGTTGGAAAACGAATCGTACGGGACTAAAATTAGCAAGCCGCGCAGGTGGACTTTTAGAGCGATGATATAGACTTGAAAATACTTATCTGAATATCAGTAGCCAACATAGGCGTAGGAGAAGGGGGCTGGAGGCCACAGCCCCCCCTCCCCCACAACAAAATATTTTTGTGAAAATTCGGGCAATATGCTTATTATTATTCGGGCACCTACTGAAAGAAAAAATAAATTGCAATGCGTTTTCCAATGGTTACACTTATATTATTATTATCATTGTTATTGTAACGACTTCCCGAAAAATTATAACCGATATAGAAGGGTAACTGGGTGACTGGCAAATGATTTTATGTAATTGGCATGCGATGTAATAACCGATGCATGCCTATATGAGATTTTGGTTATATTTTGCGGGCAAGTCGTTACAGCCCCCTCGAATCAAATTGGGCTCTTATGCCTATGGTATCCAATATTATTAAACCAACCTAAGCGTTGTAGCTTATGTACGGTTACATCAGTTGTCAGTCCTCTTACAGAAACGGCCCCGGTAATTATAGACTTCCCAGCAAAATCTTCGAATTCTAGCTATACGCATCTATACACTCTATATAATGGCTCATATCGGTTATGTAGGAGCTACCAAGAAGTGTGGGCAAGCTGGAAAAAAGACGTTCGGGATCATCCATCACCATGAGAATTTAAGCTTTGTGGGTGCTATACGGAGGCCGAGAGAGAACATCGAAATTTCAACATTCAGGTCAAAATTTTGACTACCGTATAATTTCCCTGAACTTCATCCTTTGTCTCAAAATATCGACAATTTCATCTTACATTTTGGACTAATTCTTTCGAAATTGATACTGTTTCGAGTACTTTTATCTTTATGAAATTTCGACAAATTATACTACAACTTTGACTATTTATCCCATATTTGATTTAACTTATTCTGTATAGAATAATGAAATGATCGTTGATCTTGATATTTTGATTTCACATATTTTTTTTAACTTCGAATTCACATATTGATTTTTTTTTTCAGTTTGTTTATCACGGAATCATGACTTTTTATTACAATTACCTCAAAAATTGTCAACGTTACGACTGAAATATTGATCTACTATGTCGTTCAACTCTTTATCCAAATTTTGAGAAACGAAAACCTTATCATTGATTGTCTGACACTCTTTATGCTAATGAGAATTAGGATCCAGTAAATGATGATCCAGGACTGCGGTAAAATGACCACTATATACATCACGGACCATACTAGTCATCGAAACGTTTAAAACTCGGGACCAGTCTGCACCTCCTGCCTCCCTCCCCTCCCCGTCCTGTTCTACAATTTCTATACCCGATATCTTTCCATATTTCTGAATTTCGAGATAAAGAGCACATGTTGAATTCATTTTTACCTCCAAGGCCGCCACGGCAGTCCTTGCATCGAATTAATCTATGTTCCTGGCGATGCCCGTGAGTTTCATAGAACAATTGGTGTGAGGATACGCGTGATCAATAAGCAGGAGAGAGTGCCAATTACTACTACCGCTAGTTATGGTGGCCAAATGGTTTATTATTTCTTCTCTCACTTATGTTCAAGATTATTTCAAAACTACAAAAAAACAAAAAGGAGGTGCAGCACCTTCGGGTGGTTTCCCTCAACCACGTCTTAAAAGCGACATATTCGGTTATAACTCTACATTTGAAACTACAGAGCGTTAATGTGTCTTGTCAATTATAATGTATGAAGCATGTCCGTGTGCATCAATGAACGCCGGATAAAGGTACAACCAAAACATGGCTCCGTGTCCGATGCACTACACTCCCCTGCTGGACTAAGCTTGTCCCCAAACTACTTAGGAAATAAACTTCAACAAAATTAAAACAAGCTAGTAAAAATTAAACTGGTCATCAACCCTTATGGAAACGAGAATATTGAACACTGTATCACAACGAATGCCCTAAAACAAACTGCACCTTTCTGAAAGCTACCATCTAGTGAGCATAACTTGTAAGTACAAAACCCAAGTCTGAATTGCTAAGGTACACAACAATATAATAAGCAGTCCAATACGATGCAAGGTGAACCATCAATTTGAAATAAAAGTATTGATAATACGGATGATAAATAATGCTGCCATAACGCAACACAACTTACGACTTCAAAACAATAGGATATTTTGTCAGCAGTACCAAAAACAATAAGGAAACCCTGACTAGAACTATGCTTACTTAACACTTAACAGATTTAGGGACGTTGTACGGATTTGCATGTTGTCCCCGATTTACTCGACCGCTACGACGCAGTCGTGGTTGCTCGTCATCCGATGAATGGGGAGAAGAATCATCAGAACTGTCACTAAGGTACGATGTTTGAACCGTCAGTCGAGGCAAGGACATATCTCTAGTGTCGGTGTTGTCAGGAAGATTTCCATAGAGTAGTGGAACTGGTAGACTGGGTGATGGGCAAGGACGTATTTCCCTCCTGTGAACCGTTTTGTTTGGACCAGAGCCATCAGCGAGCTGAATGACATACACTGAGTTGTCGTTTGGACGGGAGAGAACCTTATAAACGTCAGCTCCCCACTCATCTGCAATCTTGTGTCTTACCCGGGGGGCGAATTTTTTTTTCCCAAACAGGTTTGCAATTGTGTGTAAATAGTCGCTCATGATTGGTCGGAAAAGTTACGTCATAACAATGGAAAACTTCACTTCGAGGTTATCAACATGTCTGCATCCATTCGTTGCAACGAAGATATACCCGTTCAAAATTACCCGCAGCTTTTCGTAAGTATATGTAGATGTGTTTGGAATTGGTTTAGACATATTGAGCACACTAGTATTGTATTGTATGATCTACTTTGATCGAAGATTTCTGTGAAGGCATTAATCGATAACATCGCACTGTGAAATTTTCGTACAGGGGTACATAACACATGCGCTGTAGGCCTATATGTATTAAAACTGTGTATAGTAAAGGCTTCATAATTGACGCACCCCCGTAATTGACGCACCTTCAATTATTACTAGCAACGATACAGCAGGCCACTTAAACTTTTTGCAGTCAAGCAGAATTACATATTTCATGAGTTTGAATCCATTTCAGCTATATATGCTGACCAAATTGTGGTACTTTTTAAGCTTTTAACACCCTCACCCTAGTTTTGTACGTTTTTTGGGCATTTGGAAATCTTACACCCTAAAAATAACCAACATTACCTCAATATGATAACACTACTCTCTGGGACCTGACCTGTCTGAGCTTAGAGGCTCAGAGCACAACAAACAGCATCTAAAGTCAATGGATGTATACTAAGTCCTACACTACAGTTAACTTATCGACGAATGTGTCAATTTAGGGGTATGAAAGAACTTGACACGGCAGACATTTTGTGATTAAATTCTGCTCAATTGTACGGTGCATAAGCACAGAACCTTAAATATTTTGAGATCATAACATTTCTGAGGAACTACTCATATGAAAAACACATACAGTTGAGTGATTTGGATTTTTCCTTGATAGACATCGTAAATCAAATCCTTAAGTGCGTCAATTATGAGCCCACCATGCTACAGTACACAGTGCAGTGACGGAAATATATCATACTGTACACTATACTGTTTTGCGTATATTCATTCAAGACTGTACTCGCGTCGTGAAGTTGATTTTGGTGTAGGCCTACCCATCCCACGAAGCGAATTCTGATTTCAATAGAACGGCTGACGAATCTTGGATGACGTAAACACGAACCAGATAGAATGTAGCGTATGTTTCATAAGTAAGGTCAACATGTTATCCAAGCATTAAAAGTAAAGTTAGGGCGTTTGCAGGGAAACCGCGTAACAAGACTTTATTAAGTGTCAGTGTGTAACTCAGTGTATGCCTTCGAACTTCCAAGCGATGGTCATTATTGATGCTGACGTCACGAGCAATCTGATTGGCTGAAAACTCCGTAATTGCAAACCTGTTTGGGAAAAAAATTTCGCCCCCGGGGTGGCTTTTGGTGTAGACGTTGGAACCAACTTTCAGTGGTTTTACCTCAGCACGTTTGTCAAAGTGTCGTTTACGTGCTGCAGCCTGATGTTTTAGCGTTTCCCCTGCTGTCTTGTGGGCCATCTGGAGGGCTTCATTATGTGTGAAAATCCACTCATCCACTGAATCTGCGGTTTGCGAGTGTGGTTGATTCAACAAGAAATCTACAGGTTAAACAGGCTCCCTGCCATACATCAAATAAAACGGGAAAACCCAGTTGATGCATGAGGAGTACAGTTGTAGGCGTACAAAACTTCTGGTAGATACTCAGACCAGCGTCTCTTCTTAGAGGGTGGAAGTGTTTTCAACAGACCATGTAGGGTTCTGTCAAACCGTTCTGCTTGGCCATTACCCTCTGGGTAATAAGGTGTAGTTCTTGTTTTGGTTATGTTATGAATCTGACATAGCTGTTGAATTAACGCCGATTCAAAATTCCTTCCTTGATCAGAGTGCAACGGACGAGGGGCCCCGAATAGCAAAAACCAAAGGTGGGCGAGCTTCTTAGCGGTGGTCTGTGCAGTTTGGTCTTTGGTTGGTATTACCTGCGTGAATTTGGAAAATATATCCGTGATGATGAGTATATTTTCCTTACCCGCCGTATCCCGCTCCAGGAAGGTAAAATCAACTGCCACAATGTCATTTGGTTTGTTGGCCACAATACTTTTTAACGGTTCTCGGATCTTTGGTTGGTTCTTAGCACGAACACAGCGATCGCATCCTTCACAGTATGTTATTACATCATTGGATAGCTTTGGTCAGTAACAGCGCTGTTTTAACAGCAACATAGTCCTCTTACCGCCTTGGTGACCACACTGTTCATGGCAAGCTTTCAGCACCTCTCCCCGTAGGACTTTAGGAAGCAACA
>JAIPMN010013952.1:0-20922 GCA_020650975.1 Apostichopus californicus | reverse complement strand
GAGGGGGACACCCCCTCCCCTTATACCCCTCCCCCAGGACGGCGATTCGTGGCATGGACCAGCATGTGCCTTCTCAAGAGTTGGGGGCTATGTAAATGTATGAGCATGAGGATTTACAGTTTAATACCATTTTGCAGTTAAAGGCCCTGGATCCGCCAGTGACCTGAGAGAATGTTACAAGGTACATGTTGAGATACATACTGTCATGTCAATGAAGGGCTTCAGGAGGTAAAGAGTAAGAGTTCATCCCACCCAGCGCCAAGTTCTCACCACCACCACTAAAAAGTTCAATTCTTATTACCACCATACTCTTCACACTTCTTCAAACTCACCACTCTACCACCTCATCACAGCCATTTAATCCAAACTCCCCATCTTCATCACTACCCTTTTCACTACCACCAAGCTCCTCACAGGTACCAACTCCCTATCACCACCACAAAATGTTATCAGCATCACCTTCAAACACCTTATCACCACCACCTCCACACTTGCGCCTAACAACCACCTCCACCACTAAACTCGCAACCACCATGCAACTCCAAACTCGTAACCAGCAACATTGTGCACCCACAATTTATCAAACTTTTTGCTTGCCTTCTATTAACATAAAACTTTATCTGAGAGAGGGATAAGATTACCATTTAAAGCTTATCATTTGTATTATGGACAGATTGCTTGTGGATCAGTCAGCCTACTCTGCTGTAACCATGATAGCTGGATAACTATAGTACTACTACTACTACTACTAAGGCTGTTGCATTTATTGAATTCATGGATTCATGGATTATAGGTTAATAACCTCTGTTACAATCACCTTTAGTAAAAAAATATATATAGTTCTTGAAAACATTGAACAGTAGGATATGGTGCCATACTTCCTATCAAGAGACCAACAATTGTAATATTCTTCCGGCATAGACTTATAATAAAATGAATAGGCTTTACATAGGAATTAACTTGTACTTATTAACCTCATTTTCTGGTTGTAAGCTTGAAATGTTGATTTTATTTTCGGGGTAGGGGAATGGGGGGGTGGGTGTCCTTGACAATTGACACCCCAATATGGTATATTACACATTGTTCTGAAGTATCAAAAATAAACGAGATATCCTTTAAATTGCAGCATCCTACATTTGTAAAAGATCATTACAGACAGAATTGCTAGTTGATGCAAACCATTGCTACTACCTAAAGACCTACATCAAAATCACAGACTGACAGACAAACAGTCAGACAGAAATATTCATGATGTATGTGCATATCTTGATTAATGTCTACCCAATTTCCTGGAAGATGTGTTTTACTGAGAATTGTAAAACTATAAAGCAAAAATTTAGCAGTGACATACCAAACAATCAAACAATAACATGAATAACTCATCTTAAAATATTTCAAATGAATTATTATCATCTTCAGAATGATTTATTGATTGAAATTAGCCATGACACGGCCTGAGATGACTCCCGTGGGAAATGAAATAAAGGTGATCAGTCTAGTTCCCAGAGAACTTGACACTTCCCTTATGCCTATGTGAAAAGTTGTCTGCAATTAGTATTGCAAAGTTTCAAATCTCCACCATACACTCACTCTTCATGGTAATCAACATTTCTTATCAAACTTATTTGTTTCAAAAGTGATTTCATTTTTATCAGAATATTTATACATGAATGTTCATTACTCACTCTTTGAGGGTAAAAGGAGTTATGCCCGATCCAAACCATTGTGATAATTGCAACACATCAGACACAGTGTGACAGATGATGTGACAGTTAAAAGTGAATTGAAAACCAAAATACTACAAAACCTGAGGCAAAATCCATGTCTTAATTTCTTGTTGCTATCATTATATTGTTGTTTGAAGTTAATTATTTTGCCAAATAGAAACCATTTATTAGTTCATAAATTTACCAGTGCATAATAGTAATAATAATAATGGTGCTTTATAACACGTGCATATGCACCCAGAAGGGTTCTCAAGGTGTGGGAGAGAAGAGAGAAAAAAAGCAAAATCGAATAAACAAAAGAATTATTGGTTAACATTAATGAATGCATAAGATAAGTTTTCAGAAGGTTTTTTATCGAAACACTGAGCTGCAAGAGTTTGCAATAGTTGTTTGTGATTTCATCATGGTAAATGTACTTCACTTATGTTCTTTAAAATCACTAATTTATTTTACTTGTATATTATTGCATGTACATATATATATATATATATTTTTTTTTCTGGAAATTTTATTCATTTGTAGTATTTCCTTAGTTGCCATTTTGCCAAATTTTCATTAAAAAAAGCTGAAATTTGGTTATAGTATTTATTTCCTTTCCTGATATACCATCATCTGTACATTTGTTATAATAAGGGAGCAAGGCGTTTTCAGCAAACTGTGTTACAATAATGAAGTTGTGCACTATGTTGTCATTAGATTCATTCATAAGTTTGAGGATCACTTTTAAGATCAGACATGCAATATACTGTATCAACAGGATGTGGAATGATATTCTAGTGAAGAATTGCATTTTGTATAGCTGAATTATGTCATAACGTTCAATGACATGCAAATCTAAATTTGCATTAGATAGAGAGTCACCATAACAACTTTATAGTATTTAGTGAATTCATGCTGACTATGCAGCTGTTTCAGTAAAATTCCATTTTAACAAATCTAAGTTAACAAGTTTGGGCATTTTACTGATTATAACAAATGTAAGTTGATTCAACTAGCTTAAAACAGCATTTTGCGTCCTTTTCTATGATATTTCTCAACCTCACTGACTCCACTATGCCATAACGACATACATAACTAGCTTATCTATTTAAATCTTACTTCAAATGGTGGCATAAAAGTCGAAAAATTTGCAACTTTCAACTTTGTTTTTCTCCAAGATATTTTCCGTTGGGATCCCAATAAACCTAGCCCACAATATGAATATTTAAACACTACGAACATCATTGACCAATACGTAATACAACACCATGTTTGATTTGTGTACAGTCTATATGGCAGTTGTACCAGGGAGTTCCATAACAACTCCCTGGTTGAACCAACGCAGTCTTGAATCTATTTTTAGCAACGGCTCATAACTAAACCTGGATCTCTGATTGGTTGAATTCAAACTAGTGGGTTTGGGCGCCTGTATGCGATTAATTTTAAATGTGGAATTTTGTCGTGGATACTTTACTCATTATCTGCAAATATCCTTAATTACTCGCCAATTAACGATGTCGGCAGGGAAAAACTTGGCTGATATCTTAGTTTGCTGTTTTGTGATTGATATATGTAAAAAACTAGATTGACATGTCAAAAAAGTAGACAACGGCGACCAAATGCAAAATGCTGCTTTAAGACTAAGTTTAAAAATAGGTTGCATTCCTTTTGTGGTCAGTGGGCTCTAGCGGGGTTAAACTAAAGTTTCACATAACTTATAGGGGTGTGAATGAAATTGTTTCTTTACAAAGTTAACAAATTACTAGGAAAGATTACAAAATAGATAAAGACAGATAACAATCTTCAATTATTGTGAAATCCTTTTATACGTATGTACGGTGACTTGCTACATTTGCTAGCAAAACAAAGCTTATTCTGCAAGGAAGCATTATCAAGACAATTAAACGCAAACATCCTGAAAGCTATCCAAAATTATTCAATGGCTGATATGCTGACTGTTCATACTTACCTCTATCATAATGTATTATTAACACTTTGTGTAGGTGTATGTAGCTTACAGTCATAAGGTAAGAAATTTGTTTACAAACATGCTAGACACTTGAACAGAGTACCATAATGTTCACAGATGATAAAAATTAAAACCCTTATTAGTAGCTATATTTATAGTAGCAATGTTAAAGAGTAAACAAATAAGTGGTCAATTCATCTTCCTACAGTGAACTATACTCTCTGAGGTCCCATTAGGATACAGCCTATTTCTGTCAAATTTAATTACATGGCATTGATAACAGCGTAATAACAGAATCTGGTGCCTTGTCATTGCATAAATAATAGGTCTAACTTTGTGATTTTCTTGGTGTTCATGTTATACAGAAATGTATCTAAGTTTGATAGATCTGTTTTATAAGCTGAAAGCCTCATGCTCTGCCTGTTGATACTTTAAAAGTATTGTACCTCAGTAATTTCACTGAAATGTCTGCTTCACAGTGTAACATGTTTGGGATAATCCCTCATTAATGAAGTGACTTTTTATATCTTTCTTAAAAAGAGAATATTACTGTATGGGTGTAGTGCCAACCCCTTCCCTCCTCCTCACCCTCTTCCCCTGATGTGTCTCCTCAGTCCCCCTCCCCTTCTCCCATCCCATCTCCTTCCCTACTTATTGAACAGCATGCTGGGAAGAATTATTTTGATACAGTACATCATTCAGATATGGTTGTTGCATAAGCTACTTTAATTACCCCTGTTCCTGTTGAAAATTTAAAACAAAACACATATGAGAAAGAGAAGGAAACCCAGGGCTGAGTGAAAATTGACATGTCCTCATGTTATGTACGGTATGTAAGAGAGGATAACAACCTATATTAAACCTGAGATCTTAAGTACCTTCCTGTTGATCAATGTGACCTTGACAACGGATTTAAAACTTGGCACATAATCAAGCATTGAATGATATGTCATTGAAAGACTTGACATATATTTATAAAATGATAAATCCTCTATTGCTCAATTATTACTTTGGCAATTAATTTATCACTAAGTAAACCTTTCATGAGTAAGCTGGTATAAGTTTCCTTTGTTTTTTTACTTATTACAATGATTCTTATTGCTGTAATATTGCAAATTAATAACATGCCAGAGACTTGACAATTTTCAGATGCCCAGTAGCATGTTGAGCAGGTTCATTGTAATTCACCTGCTTGTACATCAGTAACCTCAAAGCCTTAAATGATATAAATGTTGCTGGTCATTGGGCAACTTTTCACAATAACTGGTCTAGTGTCAATAACAATCTAGGTATAGAGGAAGTTACAAATAAAGTAATTGGTACTGACTTTCTATAAATCTATCCATCGACAAGTTTCGATATAAGCTTAGAAACAACAACATGCTTTAAAGGGGCATGTTTCAAAGCTTAATCGCAGCAGAACATAATAATGATAACATTTATAACAAAATTATATTAAATGATGGATAACAGAAATATCCATCATATTTCCCCCCCCCCCCCTTCTTTCCCCTTGATTGGCTTATCATATGTGCAGAACTGGCATGCAAAATATAAGCCATGTGAAAATTTAGTGCAAATATGCAAATATGCAAAACTGCAAGGTGGATGAATGGAGCCCACAATGATTATTTCCACAAGGTTACAACAATACACTAACAAGATTTACTTGGAATTTGAAGTTATTACTCGGGTGTGTCTGTCAGCAATCAATTCACTTTTATCAGCAATTAAACTTTTGTAATGGTCATTACACTCAGTGCACTACAAAAATTATTTTCCACATGTAGCTGTTCCTAGGTGTGACACCTTCCACAAAAACAGACCTTGAAGGATACACAATATGATATATCAATGTAAACATAGTTCAGGACACCTGAATCTCCCCAAATGTTTGACAAGTTCTTTGAAGAAAGTGAAAAAAAGTGTGGGTGGACAGAGTTTATTGTTGATAAATCAAGGGAAATGGACCATCAAAAGGGTACTTTTGAACTGTCATTTAAAGTTCAAATATGCAATATTCCTTCCTGGATGTATTTCATCCTGATTTATATTAATTCAAGGTATCAACAGAGACCTGAAGAAATGGACAATATCAAAAAAGTGCATTTTCAAAGAAGTTGCATGTTAGCTTCATTGTTGATGCTGTTTACTAAGTGGCATATGAGAATGTTCCTAAAAATGGAAGGGGTACACTGTTATTGGTTAGAGGTGAGTCTGGGGGTCAAAGGAATCTTGGACATAGTTCATCTTCCAGCTCCCTCTGTTTAGCCTCAAAATAGTCAATTTAGTTTATTCAAAGTGTAGGCTATATCTTACAAAATGCAGGGGAAAAAAAGGAAAAAGAAGCTAAGGCATATTGCCTATCAGAATACATCACTTTCAACACATATACTTATGTACCTGATCTAGATACTTAACTGTGTGTAAGCTGCAAATGATGCAAATATCTGAAATATGAAGTGAAGGATTAAGGAAACTTGTTGTGAGGCAGTGTATTATCATGAAGACAAAATATTCATGGCAAATTTGTAATTTGTGTTTGGATTTAAGAAGTGGCATGAAGAAAAATAAACTAAAGGGGTAGAGCATAAACCATTTTACATAACTACCTACACAGGCAGTTCCCACATTGCCCTCATTACCACCAATGTTCAAACTGGTAGTTTGCCAGTAATGCAGCATGAAATATTATTAAACCTGAGCAAATGTATCTTCACAATACTGTACTACTGCCCTCACTTCCAATCCAGAGGACGCCATGACCACCAATATTGTATATTGTATTATAAACAGCTGGTCAGCAGAGGAAGGAAAAGTAAACTTCTTATTTACCAACAAAACCCAACAAAATTAGGTCAAACCATAGAGGATGTCTACCAGGTGGTTTTGGTTTCATATCCCTGAGCAGTTATGGATTTGCTTCCTTTTTTTTTTGTGCAAAGAGTAGAAACAATCAAGGCATCTGAAACTTCTTCTAATCTAGTCTAAGGAATGGAAAAAATGAATGGGCGCTATTCATGTAAAAATAATTCAAATGTTTCCCCAGTTCCATTACTTTGCTACATCGATTTGATTAATAAGTAAATTTCGTATAGAATGTTAATATATGAAACCAGGAGAAACTTTTATAGTTTGTTTAGACATTAGCAGAGCAATTTCATTCTCTTGATTTCAGTTTAGTATAATACTTATAAAATTAACGAAACCAACTGATGTTTATGAATGCCTCAAATTAAGTAACAACAGCAAACAATTTCAAAATAGGAATTGAATTAATTATCATCACAGTTACCAAGGCACTTGCAAAATAAAGGTGCAATTTCAACCTGTTTCCTTTCTCTTTGTCAACACCCTGAGAACATGTATCAAAATATTGATTGGTACATGGATACCATATTGCTACTTCATCCAGTGCCATAGAATTTACCCAACACACTTTATTGAACATTAAGTATCCATTCCTACTTTAAGGATGGTATTGTTTTGTAATTATTTCAAAATAGTTAATTTTCACCAGTTCACTGCCTTGAACCTTGAAGCGCCATGCGTGAACCTTGCCTGCTACAGTGGTGAGGGCGCTACTACAGAATGCATTGAAAGGACACATAGCCACAAGAGCTCCCACAGGATACATGTAAAA
Organism: Apostichopus californicus; assembly: GCA_020650975.1. Lineage (NCBI taxonomy): Eukaryota > Metazoa > Echinodermata > Holothuroidea > Aspidochirotida > Stichopodidae > Apostichopus > Apostichopus californicus. Next base: position 13,604 of record JAIPMN010013952.1, on the reverse strand, counting down.
TGAACAAAATAAGGAAACCTGTTTCTCCTTTTTCAAAGTTCAGATGGATCTGCAACCATAAGGGACGTATGTTTCTTAGGTGATCTGATGTTGAAATGAAAGTTTCAAAACTCAGACATACCTGAAAGAAGGGTCCAATGTGATCACAGTGTTGCCTTGAATATCTTATGTTCATATATATTAGAGAGAGATAAAGCTGTTAGCAAACTGTTTATCTACTACAAAAGCATGTGTAGGAAAGAATCGCTCTTTCCTATCATCTTACCTCTCTATTGTTGTGTCTATTTTGCTCTATCTTTGCTCATTTGTCCAACATCTATCCATCTGTCTCTCTTAATGTGTTGTGAGTGTGTTTTCGTTTCAATTAGCCTATGAAAAAAATTCTACTAGGGTCAAAACGTCATCTTTATATATTAGGACAAGTATAAAGTCTCTTATTTCATCAGCATCAGTTTTATGAAATTATGAAAAACGCAAGATAACGGCATAAAGATTTCAAATCTTGCAAACTCAATAGCTCTGTATATTCACAACCGAGGTCAGAAAGAGGGTCAGACACGAATATAACCTATCCCAAAGTATGAACCTGATAAGAAGTAATTTGGCCACCTGTACGTTGGAACTAAACCTTTTGCTAGCTTTAACGATTGCCATCTGACAATTTCCTTTCCGATTCTCACTCTTTGAATGTCAGACTTCCAACGTTGCTCTCACTTTCTTTCTTTCCTTTGTGGGGGTGGGAACCATTCATCTGTTTGGAGTTCAAGCAATGTTGACTGCGCATAAAGTGTGCTGCTTACCTATACTGTGGTCGTATTCCCCGGATAGTATGTGCAGTTCTATACTGCAGAGATTGATTACACATGTACCCTGCTCATTGGCTGCTTTGAAATTATCATGAATTATTAAGTAGGCTACTAGAAATTGGCTGGAATTTTAAATACGAAAAGGCCGTCAAAAAAACCTGTCAATCATGTATCTTCAGGCAATTACTCGCTAATTAGTGAATATTTGTGCATGAGACATTGGACATAGTAGTATTTACTGACAGAGGAGTGAATCCATGACAGAAACTGCCCTGATAGGATAAACCACAGTGTTTGAGACTTCAAAGTCTGAATCCTACTTTAAAATAATTTACTTAAAAAGTTACATTTCTAACCACATTCCTTCATAAAATAATGGAAATGACCACCAATTCCTGAATTTAGGTCTCTGTTTAAAAGGGTTCAATGTATTAAATGTTAACGGGCTGCAAACAGGACAAGCAGTGTAATGGTCATACAGTAGTCACAGATTAGCCCATCAGAAGTTTTACTAATGTTGTTGTTACCATAGCAGCAGTAAAACAACTAAACAACTGAGATGGGATTACAAGAACTGCAAACTTACTTTCAGATTTCTTTCACATATGTCACATTTTACTAATTGCTACACTTGACTACACACTGGTAACATTCTGTCACACTCAGCTAAAGACCAGTCATGTTAAAACATCATCTGTTGTAATCTACTATGTTTTTAATTAGTTGCCTCTGATACATCTCCTGAAGTTAAGGCTCCACTGGGTTTTGAATGAAGAAAATTTGGCATTAATCATTGAGTGTTAAGATATAAACAAGTTTTACCTTTTGCACTTAGTAGCCAAACTAAAGACTAAAATGAATGCATACCTGGAACATCAATAAAAAGTGGTATGTGCACCCCCTACCCTGCCCCTCCTCACCCCCATGTTAGCCCATATGTAACAACTACCTTCACAAGAGCGTAACTTATCAATGTAATAAACTGATAAATGATATTTTCATATGTATGTATTTGTTAATCAAGAAGAAATGCTTTTGAACTCCCCTACCCCCCCCCCCCCCCCCCCCCCCGCTCCCTGTTACACATTTTTTGACTCATATCTGTTACAAATGGGATGGTAAAGGACAATGGAGGACAACCTTTGTAATGCATATAATCCATTCTTCCATCGTCCAAGTACTTCCACATCCCCAAAACGTAAGTTTAATATCCGAATCATTCCACCCACCTATTTGAATTTTATTCAGATTATTAAAATATAGCAGAAGAGGTCTTTAGAGGCTTAGGGAGTTGGTATGATCTGACTTCCCAAAAAGTGTTCAGGGAAATCATGGATATGATTGGTTGATCCATATGTTATGTGAGTTATGGGCAAATAATCACCATATTGACAGGTTAGGATGAGGGCCATAATTAACCTCTATATGCTAGTCAATTACCTGCAGGGGCAGTAAATAATTAGTGACATTATTTCAAAACAATACCCTGTGGTTATTACTGAGATTAACAGGTATGCTTAATACCACAGGGAGCTGCTGTAATGTTACATGAGGAGTAGACAATGTTATATCTCTCTGCTGAGACTGTCTGAACAGAACCAGTTTGATAATTTGCAGAAACCCATCAAATCACAGTGACTACCCATGATTGATGTTAACTAGTGTCACCTTAATTAACTTCACAATTATGGACCATATGGTTGAAGGATACAACTTAAGTGTGATGTTAACCATGCTTAAGCAAGCAAGAAACACAACATATCACACATGTGACCAGCAGGGACGGATTCATGGACTAGCATAGTGTTTCATGGAGGCAATATGGAGGGACTGCATTATGGCAAAAAATAGATGGCGCTATTCAAAAATATGGCATGGTTGAAAGTAATTGGTACCCAGCCTTCCATCAGGGTTGATTTTAGTAACTAGTTGACAACTAAAGATGCGAATTGGGTAAAAGAACTACAGCAGTTCTGCTTCATTGATAAACTCTGCTTGCAAGAGGCAACAAGATCATAGCCTATTAAAGGCCATCAAGAATGGCTCCCAATTCTGGTATCCTGAAAGGAATCAAATTTTGCAAGAAATATTTCTGGAAAGATCGGACCTTTCAAATCATTGCTAGGCAATGATGGGTGTTCAGTTAGACAGTCTCTCAATGAAGAAGAATTTAAGGTAGTAAAATGCTTGTTGATGTTTGAGCATGGATGACCAATTTATTTTCTAGCATATTTGGCAAAATGCAGGTTAGTTAGGCCAGAAGTATGTAATATCACTAGCAGTATAGGACTTGTCATATGACAAGACTTTGTACAAAACACTATAGGAAAAGGAAGAGAGGCTAAGGCAGGGGGGGGGGAATGAAATCCAAAGAAGGAAGAAAATGATAAAGGGTCATATGGATGAGAAATGGGAGGAGAGGGTGAAGAATAATTAAGAGATCTAGAAGCAGAAACCAAGGCTGGGGACTTAGGGAGCAAATATAAAAAGAAGGAACTTTAGGATATGTGGTGGACAAGACTGCCACAATGATGTAAAGATTTCTTCAATCCATATCCTCAAGCTTTGCTCTCCTCATCCAATGATTTTGTTAATTCAACTGCCTCTCAAAAAAAAACTGAGCATGTTCAATTTCCAAATGAGAGTACTAAAACAGATGCTAAGCTAACTTTTGATGTTTTTATATTATCCACTTTCATCATTAGTTTGCTTTAAAGAGCTCACTACAATTGAATAGCATTAACAACCACCTGTGAATGATGGTAGCTGGGTTAATTGTTGATTTCACCAGCCTTTTGGTCCATCCATACAAAGCAAACACATAAATTCACAATGTATCAGTATCAGCCTCCATACCTATGTTGGTTTGATAACTCTTAGTGGATATGCTCTCATCCTTTTCTTTTAATATCTTGGACAATTAAGATTACTTGGGTATGTGTGAGTCATAGAAGTGATAAAAACCATTCCTAGAATCACTGCATCCATCCAAATATTTACAAAACAGTCCAGACAACTTAACTAGTCTCTCTGCTAGTATCAGTGAATGAGTAACGGATGGCATCATCTTAACAAAAACAGAAATATTTAATATGACGTCACGAAACCTACACTTGTTCTGACGTCAACTGCCACCTTGACCTCACTCTTTACAACCATGTGTTCTTCATTTACCCACACAACAAACAAAAGTTAACAAAGTCTTTACCACCAGCCTAGTTTTCTGTGTGCATTCTTCTGTATTATTACTTTCATTTTGTTTACTCAAAGGAATCAGTTACCAAATGTAAATTTACTTAATTCCAGAAGATTTATTCATGTAAAAAAAATGCAATTGGGAGTCAGGTAATTTTCCTAACAGAACAATTGGTCTTTGATATTGCTTTGTTTCATTATTGTACAAAGGAAGGTCAACATAGAATATCCCCTCCCCACTATATTAGTCATCATGCATACCATCTGTTTACTACTTTCATCATGTCTGGGTCAACAAAGAGGGGGCAAAAGGTAACATAAATGTCACCAACTATGTGCCATTTTGATAATATAGCTAGCATGATTCTAAACTTATATACCCACATGGTTTTAAATTTATATCTCCACCTCAAATATTTCTTTGGGGAGGAGAAAGGAAGAGTGGCTTATAATTTACTTATTTTTAAATGAAACTCACTTGACGTGATATATTCCATAAAGCTTACAGTGCCAAAGATCAAACTAGGACAATGCTAGCCGGCCATGCATTAAAGGGATATTCTGGTGGCTGACAATGACACAATTGTATGTAACAACAAATATTCCGCACTGTTAGTTGAAAGCCTCATCGCAATATTTTGTTTCTATTAACTGAAGACATGCTTGTATGTTTAATACTTAATTTTACTGACTAAACCCTTGATCCTTTCCTGGATTTGATCACAATAGGTAGTCTTTGATTGTAACACTAACAGCAAATGTTCTTCAAAAGCTTTACTGTCTTATAATAATATATATTTCATGATTTATTTTATATGTCTAAGTATTATACAAGCAACATCCACAACTATTCTGGGCTTTAATAACTAAAATGGCAAGAGGAATCACTCTGCATTCTCAAGGCAAGGAAATTGCAGGGATAACATACAATTAACAATTCTTCGCTCATATACGGTAACAACAAATACAGAAAGTATATAGACAACTAATAAGAAGGCTTGATGTGGTAATGTAAATATAATAGCAAAGTAAAACCACAGTGTTTTAACTGGCCCTGTAGAAAAAATATGATAAGAGCAAAGTTATTAAGTTTATCAAGGAGGTCATACAAGTTCAGTTAATCTGTAAACAGGATCTTTAACGATAACAGGAATATCAATTAAAATATCTGTTAATGTAATATCAATTTCTGCCAAGCACTGGTATCCTTGACATCAATGCTATGCTTTGATTGCTCCAATATAAACTTGTAGGACTTTTGAAAGAGAGAAAGAGGGCTGTGGCAAAGAACTACATGCTAACAAATTAATATATGTGTGTCCATTTGCACAACTGTCCGTTCCTTTTATTTGCCAGAACAATATAGTATGAGGTTTAAGGAAAGACAAGCTAAACTGATGTTTATGAGCTCATCCTCTTAATACTGCCAAGTTGCCAAGGTATTTCAAATTTCAAGTTTCTACCAGTTTCCAAGAATGGAAAGGACAAGAATATAACTTTTTAGCATAATTAGAGACAAATGCATCTTATATTAAGTTTGTTACTAAAGGATGAAATATGATTAAAAATTATGGAAAGATCAATTTATTTAAAGTTGCAAACGATGCAATACAAAGGAACTACAAATAAATATGGTCAAGTAAATAACATTTAAAAGTGTGAGACAAATAATTTAAGAGGATAAACAAAGTCATACAAATCCTCTCAACATGAAACTGATACACAAACTCAAAGCATATGGTTCTTTGTAATTTCATTTGGTTGCAATTTGGCTGTTTTTTGTTTTTAGTGCTGCTATGGCAACATGAATTGACTGGCCTTTACTCTGAATCACATAACAACCAGGATTATTCACCTAGACACCTACAGGCAATCATCACATACACTCATTTCTTCAAGCACACAACTTTTAGGTTCCACTTCCACTTTGTAATCCTGGAGTTATAAACTCTCTTCAAGCAATACATTTTAACTCACTCTTAAAGGTTGACCTGCCGGGCAGGATTGATCAAACTGATCATTTTTTTGCTTTTTTTTTTATCAAGGCTGCCAGTATTATTGATCAAAATCCAAACTGAGGCAGAATCTTAGCAGGAAGATTAGATTAACAAGGTCACATCCAAGTAACTGAGTTGATTTGAGAACATATCCTGTCAACATCGATAGTGTTTCTGGGAAGAAATTCTAAGTAAGGTGTTTAGCAACATTCCAATAACTACAAGACGCTTTAATATATAAATCTATAACTGATTCACAGTTGCGGCCTTCCATTCCCAATTTAGCTTCACTAGGACACACAAGTGAAGCACTGGTTGAGATCTTCAAACTTGTAAGACAACTAAGGAAAGGCAACTAGAGGAAAGAAGAATTTCTGGCTGAGAGGTGAGTACTTGACATATTTATTTCTGTGGTTGGGTTTTCGGAGAGAAACAAGACATGATTTATCATTTTTCTGTAAATAAAAAGGAATGTATTTCAGCTGTGGTATGAATTGCTAAAAGGATTTCAACATAGATTAAAAGTGCATCCCCTGCCTTGCATTTTCTATCCCTTTTCCACGTTTCATTTTAAATATACTTTATAAAAATAAAACGAGGAATTTGTCTATTTTGTGATTTTCTAAATCTGTTCATAAATATGCTTTCTTGTAAAGATATGTAATGTCCAAGAAATATTCTAATTTCACCCCCTATCCCTACCCCTCCCGAGATTATGTAACTCACTATTTCACAATAGCCTAAGTGGCTACCAATAGCTTTATTTAAAACTTGTCTGTGTTTTGAATTGGTTGGCTTTGGTAAGTTTCAATGCTCAGGCCCATATGCAGGAGTGTTTATGGGGTGATACACTTTCCGAAGATGTGGACCATTTCACTGAACACTGTTCTTAGATGCAAACTGGTGCAATATATTGCAATGTGCTATACCATTTTGTTGTTGTGGTGACATTTGACGCAGTTATTGTTAACGTCCTCCTCAGCATGAAAGACCATTCTGTTCCCAGGTAAATTTTGTGAACCATTAAAAGCCTGATGCTTACAGTAACCAATCAGCATTTGGGCTGAAATAAGGTGATAGCTAGATACTCTCTAACAGGAGAGTGAAACTAACAAACACAAAACAATTAGTTGAGTGTAGTTTGTCAAGCATGCATGTTTATATGCGACATGCCTTCACATAACTGTTGTAAATAAAAGAAATAAAAAATGACTGGCTTATGAAAACACTTGCAAAATCATGATAGAATCACTAAATTAAACACAAGCACAATGATACCACTTCCTGGAATGTCACATTCTTTGCTGTTTAAGAAAACAATGGTGCAGATCCTTGCAGAAAGTAAATAAAATAAATCACAAATTATTGGCTTATGAAAACACTTGCAAAATCATGATAGAATCAATAAATTAAATACAAGCAAAATAATACCACTTCCTGGAATGTCACATTCTTTGCTGTTTAAGGTGCAGGTCCTTGCAGAAAGTAGGATGGGGAGAGGGGACATAAATACTTCCAAGAAACCTTATTGGAAAGCATTCTAAAGTTCCAGATACCAGAAGCCATCGGCAACAAAGGTGGAGGAGTGTGTGTGTGGGGGATCAGTGGGGGGGGGGGGACAGTGTCCGAGCAGTCTTCATAACAATATTAATTTAACCAGGTGTGAATTATCAAATTTAGCAAATCCCGGAGGAGACATGATCATCATCAAGGGTAGATGGTCTTAAGCAGGGATGTGGTGGGGTTCATAGTGGTATACATCATACTATTAGATGGTGTAGGTCGCTTGCAGTATAGGGAAAAGGGCACTTCTTAAATCATGCAGTTTGAAGTATCCAATTAGAAGTACAGATGCAGTCCTTCAGAACTGACTGAGCACTATCAGTTCACATTACATGTTTATTTTTGTCCATTTATTTAGTATATCCATGTTTTCTTATTAATATCTTTTTCATTAAGAGAGACTTGATTGATGTAATTTTGCAAACCTCAACTGATATATTATAGAGAAGATTCAATATAATTAAGTAACTCCTGAACTGAATGAGTGATGTTAACAATTCTCTTTGATTTATTTGTCTCACGTTTACAACATCTCATAAATCTTTGATTTAATTCAAAGAACACAATCAGGGATAACCTATGTCAAGTTTTTAATTTATTTCCTTCCAGATTTTGTTAACAACAAGTGGTAACTCAACAAAACATTGCAATGCTGAATGTTAAGGTATTCATGACTGTCATATTAGCAGCAACTCCCATAGTGCTCAGCAGTAATGTCAATACATTTCAACGAACAGGCGGATGTGACTGCCCCTCACGACATCCCCAACAGACGTTTTGCGATGAATCTTTAGGTATGTAAATCTTGTCAGAACTTTTTGGTTGTTTTTCTTTTACTTGCTTAGTATTTTGAAGTTGCACAATATGCTAGTACCACTGAAACTAGACAAAGAACTGTTGAAACAAGAATCAGCACCCAGTAACTAAACCCAGCCACTGTTACTTTTCACCATTTTAGGGAAGATGAAAATTTACCAATAAACAGGAACAAATATAATCTGTAGTTTATACTTGATTAAACTTTAGTGGATCTGTTACAAAAATAGAATCAAACTAATTGCTTTACACATCATCACACTTGGAAACTCTTCCTTAATGGCCAAGTTAATCCTCCAGTTAGACCAATTTACAAATATTATGACACTAATCACTGGTCATAACTTCCAGACGGGGAAACATTACACCAGGTTGTCTGCAGCCAATTACTAGACAAAATAGTAATATTTCTGATCCACTTTTCATGCACTGCTTCCTATAAATTCCTTTTCACCCAATTTTGATATCTCCTCTTTTATATTTATCTTTCCTGTCATTAACATATTTTCATATATTACAATGTCTCCTGAAGACTCACTAAAGGAAGGACCATCAACATGAACAATGTTGAGGTCATAGGTCATGGCAATATGAATATGGATATGTTCATCCATGGACTATTTTTTTCTCCCTCTTGTCTATACTTGCTTTTCCTTTTAGAAAATATTTTCATGTTTCATAGCTTTGATTTAATCAGTGATTTAGGAACAATCAGAGTCAATGTTAGCCATGCTGAGGTCATAGGTCACAACACTGGCATATCAATATGGATATCTTGATCCACTGATGATGGATTTTCTTCCCCTCTTTTCTAGTTGCCTTTCTTTTTTTTATAACATTCTCGTCATATTTCATACCTTTGATTTTATCAGTGATTAAAGGAACAATCCTCAGCATTGGCAATGCTGAGGTCACAGGTCATGATGATGGGAGCATGAATATGGATATGTTGATAGAGGTTCGTGTTAACGAGATGTTCAAAGGTGATGAGAGTATCCAGCTGGAGAGTACCATCTCTATCCATACCTATGGAATGTGCAGATTTGAAATGATGCTAACTGTAGGAGAGGTCTATGTATTATCAGGTATGTAACTGAAACTAAGACAGCAGCTACAAATGTACAGCTACCAATTTGGATTTATAAAAAAGATACCACTGTTTAATCCTAGCTTACAGGATGACTTAAGGCGCAAATTTAATTTTGATACACTGCAGACCATTTAAACCACTGCTGTCAGTCTCGGTTGTATTTCTATAACACTTAATATTGAGAAATGACCCTTTAAACAGCTGAGGTTAATCATTTAAGGTGATTGGACTATGTAGTCTAATACACAAACCATATGGTCAAGTCTTTAGATGCAACACAAAATCCAATGGGCAGTTCAGTGTAAGAACATGCTTTGATTGTGTTATTACAATTGTACTGAGGAGTTGACATCATCATCACTTTAGCCTTAAAGGAGGGATTTGCCCTCTTTTGCCTTTCTTGGTCACTGTATCCTCATTTATATGGCATGATATGTACACAGCTCATTACTGTATACCAGGTATCTAATTTGAAGTATTCCTATATTATTAATAAAGATACAATACAGGTACAATATAGGAAAAATAAAGAAAGGATGCACCAAAGAAAACATGAAACTACCTCCTTTTTATGTTTCAGGATGATTAGAAGGGGAAAAAAGAACACTGTTATTAAATCAAACTATCAGTCTGAATTAAAGAGTTATGTTGTGCTTGTATTAGTCCACAACAGAATAAAGTAAAAGAAAATCCAACTATCAGTATTGTATTAAATTATGTAAGAGATGAAGTACTACTTAAGAAATACATATCTTCTTCTATTTGTCATTTTGTCCAATTATTGAAGTCGTATCACCACAAGCAATGAAACGTGTTACTTTTCCATGAATATTTTCATAGTTACGTGAATTGCTTAGCACCATCATTTGCAGATTGGCAAGATCCTATGTATGATAAAAAATTATGCCCTGCACCCAACACAATACCAAATACCTAAATTGAGCATAGCGCCCTCACTTCTGTTCCACACTGATTGGTGGAAAGTTTGCCAGTTTCTTGGTGGAAGTCTGCTAGGATTTTCATAGGTAAAGATTTCTATTGACTATAGAAGTTAGAATTCCACCTAAGAAACAACTTAGGACATTTGGTTGTATACATAGAAATGAAACTTTAGTTTTACAACCACTTGTATTGATTTTCTTGTTAGCAGACGTACCATACCATTTTAACAATCAAAATGTACTTGGAGCTTTTCTTTCTTTCAGTTAGTTAAGCGTAATGCATTCTTTACATGGAAGGTACATCAGAATCATTACCAAATGACAGAGTTCAAGGAGGGGGAAGCCTTCCCCCTCTTCCTCCTCCCATATACCCTGCATACACACAAATTCCTTGAACAGTTGTTTAATTAAGGCAAATCTTCTAATCAACAGTCATGTTACTTCTTTTCCATTTCCACATACAGCAAATGATGTTTATGAACCTGGTTACTATGTCATCCTGAGAGGTTGCAGTTGGGCACAGACATGGAACTCAATAACACAAGAGCAACTAAATGGACTTAGAGGAGACTACCATGACTGTCATTTGTGTGAGGTAGGGAATGATTTATTTAGGTTATCAGAGGATGTTAGAGTCATGGGGTATTAACACTGTGGGAGGTCAATGCCATAGGGAGTGAGATATAACGTTCCTCCAGCATGTAAAAAGACTCACACCAGGGTATTAGATATTATGAGTCTCGTGGAAAACAACAAACAGGGACTTAAAGAGAGTTAGGAACATCCATTTTGATGACATTTTAGTGACTGTAATATGATATTAAGCATACACACACACACAAAATGTTACACAGCAATACATTAAACATGTACATGTTACAGTGTCAATTAATATGTGTCTGTCTGTCTGTTTTTCAAACTTTAGACCGCATCCAGAGCTTAATACAACCAGAAGAAGTGATTCCTGTGAATGTCTATTTATTTCTGTTACTTTTATTTTCCTACTAGGAAGCCACGGAATATTATGTTTGCAAACCATTTGGATAAATTTCAACATCTTCTACTTGTTTTTCAGATATCCACGTCTTTGACTACTTACAATGTTTATGAAGAGTACAGTTTCATGGATCCAGCACCCAGTGCCAACCGACCAATTGGGACGTGCTTCCACAACCAACAGATGGCTTTCATCATGAGGCGATACGAGGACTGTGAAACCCTTTACTCTGCGTGTGTGGTGCGCAACGATGAGTGCGAATGGCTGCAAAATCGAGAGTATAGAAAATGCATGAAGAAACGCAACAAAAGCACAAAGAGGAGAAAGGGAAAAGGTGGTCGACCCAATGGGATTCATCCAAGTATCCCCAAGAAAGCAAAGCACCACCTTGGCAGAGGGAGAGGGGAAACCACTGGTTAGGAAAAAGATACTAAACTTTTGGACAGGTGATAGTACAGAACAGAAGTTGGTGGACCATACTGTCATCTGTAGTTGTACTTTGAAGATCTTTACTTGTCAAGAGTGATTGTTAGAATTTAGGACTATAATCAAGTTGGTTTGATGTCATATAATTGTATCACCGTTAGATATTTTGCCTGATTTCTCTGTGAATATAGCAGATATATGTGCTCAAGTTATAGCAATGCTTCACTTAAGTTTTGTCTTGCATGTGGAATCCATTTATCACAGGAAGGGTTATACTGATCAAGTTCAAGTCATGAACGAGCTCATAAGGAAGAATAATTTTTATTGAGTTAGAAAAGATTAATTTCAGAGATGATACAACATATCTGAGTTTATTGCAAGATTACAAAAGCCATTGTTGGAAATAAGTCGTTTTCGATAGCTATTCTTTTCACCGTTCATCTGATAGTTGTTTTGCTTGCATGTGAGCTTCAATTTAACAGAAATGCATTGGAATGGTTAATAAATCTCTCATATGTGGTATATTTAGTGAAAAGAGATTTGGACTTTGTCTAAGCCTTTCATCAATTGCAATAATATTGAGCCCTTTGGTTAATGTTTTGTACATGAGTTGACATTCACAGAATGCTACATAAATGTCAAATGGTCTTGTATGTTACCATCTTTCCATCTGTATTTTCAGCCATTATGAGTGCATGTCTGGTAAAGGTCGCTTTAAGGTAAATTATGAATTTTCCCCTGTCTTAAACTAATATATCTATTTCTTGGAAATTTCAAGTGATTGTACTATAGATACTAAATATAATACATATGACCTCTTAAAATAGCTGTTGGTTTTTATTACATCAATACCAACTTCACTTCCTGTAATCGTAACCCTTTGCAACCTTTTGACGTGATGCTATCCACGCCACCCTGCCCACCAATAACTTCATTTCCCTAATTTCCTAATAAATTTTTGGTGAACAGTCCTGTAAGGAATGTATTTGTTTATGTTCTTCCTTCAAACCATAAACATTTGCTTCCTTTCAAGTTTTTAATACCCTCCAGATTCCAGGTTTAAAGACTATCATCACGTTCGGGGAATTCTTGTGATTTCCTAAAGTAGAATGTGAAAGTAAGATGATAGGAATTTTGGGTTTGATTATGAGGACATTATAGATAAAGCAGATGGTTGTACTGATTTGGAAAATTACGTATTCTGCTACGAGTGACTACCTACATCCTCCAAAGTAACTGGTTCTGCAATAGTGCTATAATGCAATAGTGATATAATTCAATAGTGCTATAATGTAGTTATTTTGGCACTTGTAGCCACACTTATCGTCCATTCCTGTGTACATTTGAGTTTTAATAGTGATTACATACTAAATTTTACATATATTGAGACACTTTAGCACTATTAAAGATGGGGAGTATATCAATTATGCCCTTTACAGAACAATTCAATTTAATATACAACACAAGTCATTTTTTATACAAACAGAAAGACAATGAATAAAATTTATGTTCTTGTAATAATTGTTCAAGTGAACCTCACTAGGTGCTTAACACACCATATTTTTCAATTTTCTAAAATGTCACAGCCCATTTGTAAACTCATCATATATCCTGAGAGAAAACATCACAGTCATTCTGTTTATTTTGAGTTATCTAGAGTCATGAAAGATAAATATGGGAAGTAAAGTTTGAAGAAAAAAAGCAATAAGAAAAAAGGATAAGAAAATCAAAGACAAAATCCTTAAAGGATGCGTTTGCTTTGCCACAGGTTGA
>JAIPMN010013944.1:0-10306 GCA_020650975.1 Apostichopus californicus | reverse complement strand
CCCCCCCCCCCCCCCCCCCCCCCCCCCCCCCCCCCCCCCCCCCCCCCCCCCCCCCCCCCCCCCCCCCCCCCCCCCCCCCCCCCCCCCCCCCCCCCCCCCCCCCCGGCTCTTTCAGAAACTTCAACCAGTACCCCTACCCCTCTGTACTTGTGATAAGCTCAGGCTGCATTTAGAGAAATGTTTTGAAGTTGAACATTCACTAATTAATACAGGCAAACATTGACTGTGGAAATAAGTGCAAGCATTAATCACTGATGTTTAACTTGCGAGATATCCATTATTCAAGAAAGAGTGCATTACTGCCATGCCGGTCGGCATCAGTACTTAATTCCTTCATATATGTTGAAATCTGCAGTTCAAAAGTACTCTGACAGCCTCTTCCCTTCTCCCTCTCCACCCCTTCCCTAACTTTGTACACCCCTCCACTACCCTTGTACTAGACTGGCACCGGCCTCACAACTGTTCCTCTGTGCAATTATATTTAATGTTGACTGTTTCTTACTTGGGATGAATGGTTCAGTTGTGTAGGCGTCACCAGGTCCATCTCCCTTAATGGGTGTAATCTTAATTGTGTAAGTAACTTCAGGTTTGATCTCCGTGGTGGTGAATGACTCGGCTACAGGTGGCAGCCTAACTTTTGGCTGAGCAACACCATCCGCAATCAATTCTGCAGTGTAGCCAATGGCGCCCTCAGGAGCAGTCCAGGTAAGTGTAACCACATTCCATGCAACCTCAAGGGTAGGGTCGATAATCTCAAATGGTTCTAGTAAAAAAAACAGGAATCAGAACAAAAGCTCAGCGTAAATCAAGGGAAAGTCGGCGATTTTATTAACGGAAACAGCAATGTTAAATTATAGACAACAATGCTGCAGAATCGCAATACCACTGTGATTCTTGTACTCTCGTGCTTTGTGTATCAGTAAATAAAGAGGTATTGCGATGTATGTGTAGGTAATAAAAGGCCTATTTTGTGGGGTTGCCACTTAATACAAGCAACATCTTTCTTTTCAAGAGTGCAATCATCCAAGCTATGTGTAAGACTGTTACATCTCCATGGTTAAATCAAACCAGATACGAAATGAAGCAGTCACTTGCAGGGTCTAGCGTTATCACTGTCACGTTAGCTTTGTCTGTTCAGTCCATTTGTAATGTCAGTAGTAGCTAAGCAGCTCTATTCTTTGACATTGTGTTATACAACTTCAGACAGACCATCCTTCGTTTACCTCTTCAGATTGATTGCCATTAAGATGTAACCTTAGACAGACGAGAGATGTGTTTCCTTCACCAAACAAAGACAAAACTGCCTCAGAATTTGTCACTGAAGTTATGTTAGGTTATAAACCAGAAGGAAATCCCTCAAAGCGATTACTTGCTTGAAATCCCTTCCAGCGGTTACTTGCCTTCAAAAACATTACATATGCAGCACAATAGTAGTTTGCAAGCTAACCCTGGCTGAATTCCATACTGCAGACGGAGGGCAGTATAAATCTAAACAGTCAGTGCTTACTTGGTTTGATGACTGGAATTCTTGTGACATAATACAACAACGATGTTTGTTGCTGGTAATTTAATTTGCATATCTCACTCTAACAAATAGCTGAAGTTGCATTTGTCATAGTTAACCTGCTGTCCCCAATGACCTTTGACCTCCATCCAAAATAATAGGGTTCTTGCACTCATTATAGAAAGACACATGTGCCAAATAGGAGCTGTTATGTAACATACCTTGGGATATCGTGTTTACAAGGTTTGTGTTTATAGGACTTTACAGATCGTGACCTTTGATCAATTCAAATGACCTTTGACCTCTACCCAAAACAATAGGGTTTTTTTGTGCTAATTATGTGGAAACCACACATGCCAAATATGAGAACTGCAGTGGTAATCTACCGTGAGATATCCTATCTACAAGCTAGGGGTGTCACATAACCAAAAGTTAAAGTACGGTCCCTTGTTGGTCCATCTGAACTCTGCCTATTAATATGACATGAAAGCTGACGTGACACAAAAACAAAGCTGCAGTTGTAGGGTACGTCTTGACTAACTTCAACACTGTTATAAGGCGATACTTGAAGTGGAACCCTATTTGTAACTGAGCAAAGAGAAACAAATTCAACTCGTCCTAATGCATCCTTTTGTGGGAATTTGGAATTTGCATAGAGTTTTGTATACAATAATACATATTTAAGTTGATCATATTTGCATCACAAGTGAATTGGTTGAAAGTGCGGGTCACAAATGCAAACGTCTTAACAAGTTTGTCTCGTCTCTCTTCAATATTTACATCCACTTTTTCTGTTTCAAATAATTCACGTGGATCACAATCAATATTTCATCCCCAAGATAAGCCTCTCAGTGAATACATATAGTATGTTTGATCAGGGGCGTCGTGCGAAAATAAATTTTGGGGGGGCCCGTGAGCAGGTGATGACTATCTAAGCGGAGCGCCACCACGGGTTGGCGCGCAGCGTACAAGAAAATTTTTCGTCTGGCAGACCCCTCAGATTGCAGGAAACGGCACTTCCCGTGCTTTATGGCAGTAAGCAATACCCCTAAAATTGATCAAAATTTCCGCCAATTTTTTATTTTTGGAAATATTCTCGAAGGAAGTGATCGCCATTTATTCCTCAGTTTACCAATTCCTCGTCTCCCGGAAGCGCCCAAAATTTAAGAAATCGAAACATTTTTGTGTTGGCTGATCCATGATCGCCGCCCATGCCCGTGATAAGTGGTGACTGTGTAAAGAAAAAGCTATGCCGTTTGAAAACATGGGCAGAAAAAGCGAAAGTAGCGAAACCTAAGGTATAAAGTGCCATAACGATGTGATTTTTTTCCAGGTTAATTGTGACTGTATTTGAAATGATTATTATTATTCAGTTTTTTTTCAAAACTACCTATCAGATCATGAGGAAAATTTATCCTGGTGGACCTTTTAGCGAACTGATTGCATTGCTTAAGAAGCAGTTCACATGGAGTCCCATAATCTCTGTTCACTAAATTTATCTTAACTTTCCGGACTTTGTTACAGGCTTAGAAAACAATTAAAAAATTTGCCATTTTTTCATGACTTTGGCAAAGGTAACGGGTTGCACTTACTCTGGGACTACGTATATAAATAATATTGTTCAACGATGGCAGCGTTGATGGCACATTTGGTTCATTAGTTATCAACCAGTAATTATTTAACTGTTTCGATTGACTGAATACCAACAATTTACAACCATTGACCAAGCAGTCAACAGAAGCCCCATTTCTCGTAGGCCCTACAAGAAATTCAGTTGCTGACACTGTTCGAAAACACTCTTTTTTTTTAAATTATGACAAAATTTTATGACTCCTTTGACAAAATTTGGGGGGGCCCGTGCCCCCCCGGGCCCCAATGGGCACGACGCCACTGTGTTTGATATAATTTTGTTCGGCCTCACCTGGGATCGGTGCTCCAATAATTGTTTCAACCAATGATGACAATTCTGCAACGAGGGTCTTCAATTCAGCAAGCTCAGCTAGGGCGGCCTCTGAGACGGTGCAGTTGGTAATTGCGGATGAATACTGTATGTAGTAAACACAACGAATTTCATATAAATACCCACATAAATTCAACAACTACTGATGAAAGAATAAGCCTTGAACAGTTGAAACGAGGTGATGAAATAATGATGATTAAAACGTCAAGGAGCAAGTCTGTTTATGGAAAACTTGGGATTTTCACTCTAGTTTGCAATTCATATGCATGACGTTGTTTTGAAAGGGAACAAAATTAACCGACCGAGTCAACAATGAATATTTACCATGGTGAAGAAATCATTCAGAAGATATTCTTTTTATTACATAAATATCTTCTATTTTTTTTGGGGGGGGTGCACATTTTATTCATCAAATTCAATTTGGGAAATCAACTATGAACCTTGTAACAAGTTATATGAACTAGTGTTCAAACGATTATGCATAACAGAAAATACCGATTACCGATTATTTTTTTCATAATCGTACCGATTCCGATTCCGATTATTTGAAAAAGAGAAAATATCCCGTTTATACGAAATCGGCAATAAAGTTTGTGATAGAAACAATTATTGTTGTGATTTTCCTGTTTCCTTTTGCTTTCGTTGTAATACAAGGCTCTTATGTTTGTACCAAATTACCTCTGGAGTTTCTCGGAAAGAATTTTTTTTTTTTTTAAACAAATTTCCAAAATACGAAAATATGACATCCTACCTAGTCAGCACTGTGCTAAGCGAATGGCCTAACCACCTCGACGTGTATGTCACCTGTTAATGGCTTGAAATGGGCTAAGAATAGTTACTCAAAATATCCATCTCAAAAAGCATCTCAGACAAATCATCCATCTTCAATCTTTACCAAAGTGTTAATTTTAATTACATACTGCCTACATTCCGACATTATTTTGTACTTATTTTCAGTATTATACCGTTTATGAACAAATAGAAATGTTACGAACTTGAAGTTAAACATACCTATTCGTTACCTATTTAACTCCATTCAAGTTCAATTAGTAAATGTATACTCAGGCCAATCAAACTGAAAAGCAAATTGTACCATCGTAACTTGTTTAAAATTACTCTAGAATGTTACCAGATTGATGTAAAGAAATAATAACAACTAGAAACTACTCCAATATAAAATACAACATTCCCTCTTTAAGACATAGCACATACCTTCCAAACAAATGTCGATTTCCAGCAAATTGAAAGTTGTAAACTAAGCTACGCATTTTTTTTTTTTTTTTGCAAACCGATGGTTAGGCTACATTTCCCATTGACTTAGTGTGGTTGTTAGGCTAACATGTGGTCGAAGGTTGCAGTATTTCATGGATATTTTAGTTCTAGCTAACTGCGTCACAATTTCAGCGAATAAAGAGATGCTTAGGTTAGATTTTCCCGTTGACTACGTGTGGTGTTCGGGTACCATGCGCGACGATAGCAGCAAGGAAAGTATGTAAAAAAGCTACGCAAAGTATTGTTTTTTTTTTATTGCAAAACGATGGTTGGGCTACATTTCCCATTGACTTAGTGTGGTTGTTAGGCTAACATGTGGTCGAAGATTGCAGTTTCCATGGATATTTCTATTTTTTATTTGCGACACAACTAGAGCGAATAAACAGATGGCTAGGTTAGATTTCCATGTTGACTTAGTGTGAAGTAAGGCTACCATGTGGTCGGAGATTTTTGGGGATTGTAGGTTATTGTCGCTGGTACTGAAATTGCTTCGTAGAGGCCGTAATTTGACAGTGACTGTACGGTAAGTTCCCGGTGATTGTGCGCGACCCTCCCGCACTGCTTCAAATTTGATGCGGGATTGTGAGAACTGTTTGCGCGATTCGCGCTGCTAAAGCAAACGCATGTCACAATTAATTTTACACAGACACCTGATATAACGAGGGCGATTTTCTTATAGTTCTCTTTTCTTTTTCGCACTCGTAATTGTGCTTTAGGGGTTTTTTTTTAGCACTTGCGAGGGCGAATCGCCTGTCGCCCCCGCTTATTACCGACCCTGTCCAGCACATTCGTTAATTCGCGAAATTGGTATTGTTACCATGCTTACTCTGCCGAGAAATATGAAGTCACTAACCACGAGGGAAGCAAAATCGGCGACCCTGGCAGCCTAATTTGATGAAATTACATTGTGAAAGACGTATAGAGGGTGTCATTATTTTAATATTTCGTAGTAAAACAACAAACCTAATACATCAGTTGATATTTTCAACTTCCATGTTTTTGAATAATGATATTTTCACCTTCCATATGTTTTTGAATAATCGGTATGACATAACTGGTATTCCACGTAATTTTTACCGATTCCGATTATGTTCCGATTATGCAATAATCGGACCGATTCCGATTAGGTTAATCGTTTGAACACTAATATGAACTAGAGACAGGTTGGAGAATATAGGAAGGAGGGTGGGGGGGGGGGTTGGGGGTGGACAGGACCAATGTGAAGTGGTATTGAAAGTGCACCAAACATGAAAATATGATGGACATACTTTACCAACAGTACCCAGCCCCCGAAAAAAAACTTCTGCACATATTGTCATCGACTCACATTAAGCATTCGATGTACTCGGGTAAATCCAGTTCAGTAAAATGTTATTTGATTTTATTGGTTGGCCTGTTAATTTTCTCCACCGAGGTCAGAGGGGAATATTTGCTTCGAAGGATTAATTTTCTCCACCGAGGCCAGAGAGAAATATCTGATTGTTTGGAAGGGGCTGGACAATCTAATGTGAAGGTTATACAGAGCTACATAGGGTGCTGAAACATAACGCGTCTAAATCTGACAGTTTCCGAACGATTGTTTGATGTTATTATTCATTTTGGCGGGCCGGATTGAAATCTTTCGCGGACTAGGCTTGGCCAGGAATCCCGATATATAGACTATATGTTTGTCAATGATCTTTTTACTTGGCTAAAACAGCTATGAAATTAGTTTTTTTTATACGTGATTGTACGTTTTAGCAATAGTTCAATACGCTCAATGGTGTAAATAGACAATGATTGAGTTGAGAGTTCTCGCACGATGGTCGAGTAAAACACAAACTGTATAGGTCTACAGGAAAACCTAGTCGTGATTCGCGAGGTTTGAGACTTCTTTCAAGACGAAGAAAGTGCTTGTTAAGCATTTTGTAGAAAACTGGGTTCATATATACTGTGTGGGGTGAGACGTTATCTCTAGCTCGGTTGATGGCCTCAACCCCTTTTCTCCCTGTAAGGGTTCAGAGTTGAAACTAACGAATTGCAAACATGATAGGAACAGACTTATTGTGGTTGTTAGAAGTGTGAACAGGTGTGATTTCATGCAGGGAGATGAGAACAATCGCAACTAATGCGAAGGGCAGAAGGAACGAGTCAGGAATTTTAGTTTTAATGAACGAATACACACATATAAGCCCTAGTCGCTTCTGTAATGTACGGATACTTTGAAGTACCCTAAAGTGAAAACATCTCAATCGTCATATTGGGGTTGTTTTTGTAATGATTACCACCCCCACCCCCAAACAGCTAAGAAAATGTTGTGTTTACTTGGGAGACATCCTGTTAAAAATTCATTTCCTGGGGGTTACTATTTTGTAAATGGGTGATGTCACAGTGCCACTTGGAACCTAATTACTTTCCTGTTTTCTGTTCATATTTTCAAGGTAAAATGCTACCAGGATTGACATTGAAACCAACGCCATCATAAGATCATATGATATGACCTTTATTAATCAACTTTTGAGAAACCCATCTGCAGTTAAAAGAAAATAATCATTGTAATAAATGAAGAATAGAATTGTAGCATATGTTGCTCGATTATCTAGATTTGATTAACTCTCCAGTGGTGTGTGAGGAGAAAACCTATGGTATGTGTGTACACCAACATAGGCGTAGGAGCCCAATTGCTTTGGGGGCTGTAACGACTTGCCCGAAAAATATTACCAAAATTTTTCCCGCGCTCCGCGTGCGTTCAACATGTAATGTGCATATCATATAGGCATGCGTCGGTTATTACATCGCATGCCAATAACATATAATCATTTGCCGTGTTATAACCCTTCCATATTGGTTATAATTATTGAGAAAGTCGTTACAATAATAATGATCATAATAATATCAGTATAACCATTGAAAAACACATAGTAAATTATTTTTCTTTCAGTAGGTGCCCGAAAAATTCTCAGCATATTGCCCGAATTTCCACAAAAATTTTTGGTTGGGGGGCTGCAGCCCCCCCAGCCCCCGCCTCCTACGCCTATGTACACCAATATGGCTGATGACGTAGCATCGTACATATATAAGGCGTCGGAAGTAGCATATGTACCAGACCACCGTGTTATGATCATTGTTAGCAATTGTTACCATTATTAATTTTGGTTACTAAAAAATATTCTTGTTTTTTGGTGGACGAAATTCCAAGGTGAAACGTCAAATGAAACCCAGCGAGTCAGAATTTGGAAAGGCAGTTACTTTTTAACATCAATGTTCCTTCAAATTAGGACATTTAAATATGTATGACATATTCTCTCACTTCTTGAAAGTTTCTGAAACTGGACTGGCATGACTTTATACGTTCTCATAGGGATCTTGTGGAACTAACTGAATCACAAAACTTGTCGCAATATGCTTATTCAAATTGATGTTATGATTGTTATCGTAACGGTAAAGACTCGTTTGAATAAGGAGGGTCGGGTGGGGGACCGTGGGGGAGGTGGAGGGGGGGGGGTTATGATAAACACTGACCGACCTATAAATATTATTCTTTCAGCAAATAGAGTTTCATCCAGTATACAATAGTTTCCTACATGAACAGTGAACTTTTCGAAGGGAACACTGCCTATACTCATGTATGCTATATACTAGTATCTCGAACAAATGAATGAAAATATGAACAAAACAATATAAACTTTCTTCTTAGATAACATATAAAATTGATATTTAAAGTCTGTTGATCAATTTTCGGAACCAAGAAAAATATGCGCATGTAATGTTAACTTGGACAGCAGAGAGTTGGCATAAAAATGTTGTCTTCCGAAGTTCCATTTCGGACTCCCCCCCCCCCCCCCCAAAAACGGTCCCAAGTTTTTCTCCGATTTTCTTTTCATGTACAAATTAGTCGCAAGAGTTGATTTTGATAAAACTTTTCGATGATGTTCGAGAGAAATCCCAACACAAATAAAGGCCATTGTCAAGCAAAATTTCATTTCGCATAGAGCATATACCAAGCCTAGACTTGATTTTTTTTCTTATTAAATTATATGAAATGTCCGGGAGACAATAACATGTTTCAAGTTTGAATCATGTTTAACCGTTCATCATACATCACACTTTAATTTACCTGGTGAGAAAACTTCAAAAATATCAGGCAAACTTTGTGAAAACTTCGAATGTAGAAAAACGGAACTATCAGACTGCACATTTGATTGAACCGTAAACAATGTGTTGGGAGCTCGGATCTCGTTACATCTGTTCCCAATATGTAATTGTTAGTGAGTTTGAAACTGAGTGTACGTGCGTATACAAATGAATGGCAGGTGAAACTCTCTGTAGTTCCACGATACCTGGCACAAGCTGGTCGGTCGCCGGTGGCTATATACCGTTGATACTATAGAAAGTCAAAGTAGCCTTTGATTTTTACAAGATTAAAAATAACAACATTCAGCAAAACGTTCGTTTGAAATTTGAATGGATATAGATAGTAGTGTGAGTTTGCAAGAAACGGTTGAAATTTGAATTATAGATAGTTGTGTGTGTTTGTCAAGAAACAAGAATAGGCAACTATAGTCTTCAAATATTTAACTCAGAAATTCTTCCAGACTGAATATTTTGATGAAATGTTCTGCTGACGAAAATAACAAGCAATTCAAAAAGGTCGGGAACAGCACGTAGTGAAATTCAAGCGTTGCTGTTACGTTTAATGTTTACAAGTCTATCGGAATTCAAACGTTTTTCATAATAAAGCCGAGAAGAAGTCAGCAATCATTTTTTTAGGATCAAATTTTGATTCATCCAGACTCGTGTGGCATCATATCATAACCCCCCCCCCCCTCATTCCATCTCACCGGTGCGTATTAAAAGATCCTATACGCATTTGACATTTAAAGGTAGTATAAAAATAGGCCCCAAATTATAGCACGCTATAATTGCTAGAAGTTTTCATAAATTGCTTTCCTGAAGATCTTTACCCTCCAAATTGTTATCAGACATTTTTAAGGAACACACAGGATGACTAAATGTCCCAGTGAGAAAAAAGGTTGTCATAAAAACAGTTTAAAAATTTTGTCCAAAGGTGACCATATATTTGAGTATCTAGCATATTTGGGGGCAATACAGCGTATACCTTTTAAGACTAAAGATACGAGGGAAACGGTCAACGTTAAGCTTCAGCGTGTGGCATGTAGTGATCAGGTAGTGATCATGTAGGATCATATAGCAGAGCTCCCAACTGACCCGCATTTCGCGGGTTGGACCCGCATTCTAACACCCAAACCCGCTGACCCGCACAAGCGTCCGAAAAACCCGCATTGTAATTGTCAAGTATACATAAAAAAAAATTCATCAAATTTTGACTTTCTATTTAGCATAATAGAGTATAAAACCTCCTTTACAGCATCATTTGAACCTCAAATTAGCCTATTATTTCTTTTCATTGGGGCGAGCAGCGAACATTTTCATGCCACGGGAAAGAATGAATTATCATCTTCTATTCAATTTATTGATGTTACACACAAAAAAATGCATATTTCTCAGAAAATATTGGGTGACAAAAGCCTTTCTAAGTGCCACCATTTTACATGTAGGCATCACCAGGA
>JAIPMN010013942.1:0-10723 GCA_020650975.1 Apostichopus californicus | reverse complement strand
AAATGATAACATCCAATAGGAGCATAAAAATATTGTAAAATTGTAAACCTTAAAATAGTGTTAGAAATCTACAGAACACGAAAATAGCTGTCAATTACCTTCTTCCGCACAGTACCATCACCGAATACCTCAACACCCAAATTCAATTCAGCTCTAAGGGTACAGATATGCTCTCAATACCTCTGCTGTAATGTTTAAGTTCTGTGGGTTTCTAGTCTAACAGGGACTTGTCAGATCATAAAAGCAAAACAGAAATGTTTGAGTATCAAATATATCATACTAATATATAGGCGAAATATACCATGGTAACGTTGCTATCAATAAGACATTACAAAAGTTTGAATGCAAAGAAACAATAGAGTTCTCATATATTTCCCAAACTGAATTTGAAAGAATTTAGGACTTTTTTACAAGCTCTCATTTTTATATTGTCTTTATTGAGCTTTAAGCCTTTGACTGAGCACTGTTGACCACAAATGAACATTCATCTCAGCAGAAGTTGCCATGCTCACTACAGTATACTGTATATGAAGGTAGATATACATACTGTACTTAGCATGATCCCAACCAAGCTTTACATTTGGAGTTACAAGGTTTTCAGACCTGGACATCTGCTGACCTCAAAACACACTGAACTATGCATACAAAAAGAAAGAGACACTGGCTATAGTGGTTCTTTCCATATGGCATATGAGAAGATTTAATGTAGCATGTCCTGCGGAGAAGATATGTCAACTTTGGCAGTTATTTACTTCCCATGATCATGAAGCATTTTGCATAATTATGAACGTGGACAGTTACATATCAAGTTCATGGATCCACACAATTCTTTTGGAGTTTTGTACTTTGACTTCTACAGGCAAGCTATGAGAAGAAGCAAGCTGGGACTTATTCTACAAATTTTCCTTTTAATTTATTTGATAATGTAAGGCGGATTTTCTATGTTGGGGGTAGAGTAGACACCTTACACAAAGCTTTTGGAATCCAAGCGGTAAAATAGACAATAAAATAGGGGGAAGAGAGTTCTGTCACTGTCGAACAATAACGTTATTCTCCTTTATAACACAGAATCTGAGAAACAACTTTAGGATGATTTACAGATTTTAGATTATAGATTACAGGAGTCCTAACGAAATACTTCTACATTAGTAGGGGGCAAATAAAGGACTACCTTTCAAATTATACTCCAGACTAAAAACACAAATCAGAAACAGGCACACACAAGAATGCACAACATGATCGGTCAAAATGAACAGTTACACTTAACAACTGCATAAATTAAGATACAGATACTGTAATTGGATAGATCAGACAGAAGTGCATTAAACCTGACCATGTATCCTCACTCCCAAACAGATGATACGATATGCATTCTATTCCATTAACATTAGAAAGCTCTATTATCATTGGATCAACCAAAGACATCATACAGTAGCTTATAACAGCCATTAGCAAAGACATCATACATTAGCTTATAACAGCATTATAAGCAAAGACATCATACAGTAGCTTATAACAGCATTAAGCAAAGACATCATACAATTGCTTATAACAGCATTAAGCAAAGACATCATACAGTAGCTTATAACAGCATTAAGCAAAGACATCATACAGTAGCTTATAACAGCATTAAGCAAAGACATCATACAGTAGCTTATAACAGCATGAAGCAAAGACATCATACATTGGCTTATAACAGCATTAAGCAAAGACATCATACAGTAGCTAACAGCGTTAAGCAAATACATCAAACAGTAGCTCATAACAGCATTAAGCAAAGACATCAAACAGTAGCTTAATATAACAGCATTAAGCAAAGACATCATACAGTGGCTTATAACAGCATTAAGCAAAGACATCATACATTATCTTATAACAGCATTAAGCAGACATCATACAGTAGCTTATAACAGCATTAAGCAAAGACATCATACATTATCTTATAACAGCATTAAGCAAAGACATCATACAGTAGCTTATAACAGCATGAAGCAAAGACATCATACATTGGCTTATAACAGCATAAAGCAAAGACATCATACAGTAGCTTATAACAGCATTAAGCAAATACATCAAACAGTATCTCATAACAGCATTAAGCAAAGACATCAAACAATAGTTTATAACAGCATTAAGCAAAGACATCATACAGTAGCTTATAACAGCATTAAGCAAAGACATCATACAGTAGCTTATAACAGCATTAAGCAAAGACATCATACAGTAGCTTATACCAGCATGAAGCAAAGACATCATACAGTGGCTTATAACAGCATTAAGCAAAGACATCATACTGTACAGTAGCATATAACAGCATTAAGCAAATACATCATACAGTAGCTTATAACAGCATTTAGCAAAGACATCATACAGTAGCTTATAACAGCATTAAGCAAAGACATCATATAACAGCATTTAGCAAAGACATCATACAGTAGCTTATATCAGCATGAAGCAAAGACATCATACATTAGCATATAACAGCATTAAGCAAAGACATCATACTGTACAGTAGCTTATAACAGCATTAAGCAAAGACATCATACAGTAGCTTATAACAGCATTTAGCAAAGACATCATACAGTGGCTTATAACAGCATTAAGCAAAGACATCATACTGTACAGTAGCTTATAACAGCATTAAGCAAAGACATCATACATTATCTTATAACAGCATTAAGCAAAGACATCATACAGTAGCTTATAACAGCATGAAGCAAAGACATCATACATTGGCTTATAACAGCATTAAGCAAAGACATCATACAGTAGCTTATAACAGCATTTAGCAAAGACATCATACAGTAGCTTATAACAGCATTAAGCAAAGACATCATACAATAGCTTATAACAGCATTTAGCAAAGACATCATACAGTAGCTTATAACAGCATGAAGCAAAGACATCATACAGTAGCATATAACAGCATTAAGCAAAGACATCATACAGTAGCATATAACAGCATTAAGCAAAGACATCATACAGTAGCTTATAACAGCATTAAGCAAAGACATCATACAGTAGCTTATAACAGCATTAAGCAAAGATATCATACAATAGCTTATAACAGCATTTAGCAAAGACATCATACAATAGCTTATAACAGCATTAAGCAAAGACATCATACAGTAGCATATAACAGCATTAAGCAAAGACATCATACTGTACAGTAGCTTATAACAGCATTAAGCAAAGACATCATACAGTAGCTTATAACAGCATTAAGCAAAGACATCATACAATAGCTTATAACATCATTTAGCAAAGACATCATACTGTACAGTAGCATATAACAGCATTCAGCAAAGACATCATACAGTAGCTTATAACAGCATATCACTATCAAAATCATGTATGGAAATGGATCACAATAAAGAAAATATAAATATCATTAACGTAGGGGTCAAATAATAATACATCTCACATTCATACATTGTCAAACCATGCGTATGTCGCCATAAGCACTTTTCTGCAGGAACCATGCTAAGTATATGGATCAAGATATTTATAAAGATATTTACATTGCATGTGATGTATAATGTTCTTCCTTAATACAGATTACAGCAGGGGCGTAGCCAGTATGTAGCACTGTAGGCCCGGGCCTACAGGATGTAGCCAGTATGTAGCACTGTAGGCCCGGGCCTACAATTTTTTTGGCCAAGTTATCTTTTTTTATAAAAACACCCATAATTCAAATCCATAAGCTTGCTGGACGAGTTTAAGAGTCAAACTATTGAAATGAACGTAGCAAGAATATGGCTAAATTAGGTGACCTAATTCTGTTATCTAGGCTGTCATTTCTATCGCGTGCCGTTTCATTCAACACTCTACCCGTCGAAAAAGACTAGGATCCGATCTTGTCAGTTTTTTAACATCTAGTTTAGACTAACCATGATTAACCATGCCAATAGCTTCGGCAACTGCTGAAAGGTCTTTCAGCGCAATGCGCAGAATAAAAAACTACATGCGTTCTACAATGAATGAAGAGAGACTCAGCGGTTTGGCACTCATGTTCATCCACCAGTGGCGTAGCCAAGGGGGGGGGGGGCGTGGGGGGCGACAGCCCCCATTAAAGCTTGTCGCCCCCCAGTCGCCCTCCCACTGGGATTTTGGGTGTCGAAAAAAAATTACATGTGCGAAAAATATATCATTGGTCTGAATGGTCTCGAATCTCCATGATGACCACTCATGAACGACCCTTCGACCGCAGTCGCACATGCATTCGCGGCGGATAGCTTCCTTCGCCTATAGTATGTCCGGGGACATTTTGTGGCATCGTTCCTATAGGCCTATATCTGAGGCCCTGGGGTCATTCCTTGACCGACTTGGTGCAATATAATGTGCCCATTTCGAAGTAAATGTATTCACAGATTGTTAGTTGTCATGGGTTTGAACAAATGAGGGGTATTCTATCCTGAAACATAGGGCAAAATGGGGCTCGGGTTTCCAGTTCGCCGCATCATTTGTCAACTTGCACTGGGTTCTAATGTTTATGTCAATTGGAATCGCTAATAACAGAAATAATCCACCAAAAATGAAGGCCGCATGAACTTTATTGCAGATTTCCTGAGTGACAAATTTGTGATTTTCTCCCGAAATCACGCAACTAGATGGCTGCTATCCAGCCTGGCAAGTGCCATCTCCAGCGATCTGGCAGATATTGAAATCTGAAATTTTCTTGGTACGCTGCGCGCCAACTCATGGTGGCGCTCCGCTTAAAAAGTAACAAGACGCCCTCCCAGGAAATGGTCAAGCCTCCCCCCCAGCGCCCCCCCCACTGAAAAAATCCTGGCTACGCCACTGACATCCACAGAGACTTTGCAATTGACGTTGATGCTGTGCTGAAGAAGTTTGCATCAGATGGCAATCGTCGGATAGCTCTCGCCTTCTCTTATTAGGCTAACTTAAACATTTACTAGTTACAGTTGTATCAAAGACAATTACTGGCTATAGTTGTATCAAAGACAATTCTGGCCTATCTTTGTATCTGCAAATATCAGAAGTTGAAAAGTAAGACTACTCTGTACATGTACCTTGCTAATTTTAAATACATTATGTAGTATTGCATTACGTACTATTTTAACTCGTTTGTTTTGGGGTTTAAAAATGATATTGAATGAGGTGTCTCAAGTTAGCATGAGGCCAGGGAACCAGAATGAACACTCGGGAAGGGCCGTTTCCGGCCATCTGGGGGGGTTTGTAAAACCAAAATTTTCTTGTACGCTCCGCGCCAACCGATGGTGGCGCTCCGCTCAGATAGTCGTGCCTACAGCTTTGAAAATCCTGGCTACGCCCCTGTACAGTATGTGTAGATTCCTTATATGCAAACTTATTTTAACATTTTTACTTATAACAATTCATAAGGTTTAATCTTCCTAGGATTATTAATTCAGGTTGGCAGAAATTAACCCACCGAGAAGGGGCTATGTATGGGCAACTGGACATTTTTACAAAGTGAGAAAGATGTATGTGTGTTTGCACAGTGTGATGCATACCAATATATTCATATACAGTAAGCTTCCATTTTGGCCTACATTCATATCAAAGACCAGTTGGCCCACAGTACACATAGGTAGAGTTTTAAATTGTCTGAAGAATATTCTGAAATTACCAAACTGAGATTGCTTACAGTCTTTATAATGTTGGCTGGTAGACATGTCTCTGAGTTGCCGGATATACTTTCTTGTCTAATGCCTACATCTGGTCACCCTAGGCCTACAGTACTGTGTGTAGCACAGGGCCAGGCTTCATGGAAAAACAAGTTCATGAACTACAGTTGTGTGGTAGACTTTTGTGTTGCGACAATAATCGTAAGCTATATTGGTAAGTCCGATATTTGCAATATCAGCGACATATTGGTATGGATAAAATTTCGCCTCACTGCTGATAAAGGCAAACCGATATTGATTTTTTCTTTATTTCACAACAAAGCCACCTCTTGTTACTTGCGGTGGGTATTAATCTGTTCAAGAAACCCATTTATTTAGCCTCACTGTGGATCAATAGCCAGTGGTCAATATGCCATTCAGCTGGCCAAGAAACAAGTTCTGAATAAATTTACTATCAACAATCTGACCTTTCTAATGGTAATGGTAGGATATTGTTTTCTATGGAAACTAAAATTTTGGAGACATTTTTTTCGCTTTGGTTCTGGTAAACTCAAAGGGTAGACAAAGTTCTTAGTCAGGATATGCTAATGTCTTTCTACATGGAATCTTTTATTCATCGCACGATGTCATCTTTTAACATCTGTGAAGTGTTAATTAGCTCAGTGGTTAATGCCGGTGCCTTTTAATCATAAGGTCCCCGGTTCGAGTCACTCCCAGATTAATGTATGTCATCCAGTTACAGAGTTGTTGACAATTAACAATTCATAATCATGGACGTTAAATATGAATGTAAGAGACTGACTTCAGTCGGCTTGCGGCTTTGATAAGCCAATGAGGCTTCTTAGCGAGTTCCTGCTTGCAGGAGGATCTAATATATACATACATACATCTTTGCTAAGAAATTTGTGACTCCATTTGATGAGTTAGGATAACACTTGCAGCCTAAGTGTTGAACATAGTAGTTGATACAACAGAAGTAACAGGAAAGGTATAACACATTAGTGTTTCTCAAAAAAAAAAATGCTAGCACACAGTTTCATGCCGTATCAACTTGGTGTGAAATATGATCATTTCATTTGAAAAGAGTTTAGGACTATAACATCAGTGTTAGCTGTTTTTGAATACACACATATTTTGTTTACTAATTTACTCATGGGATTCAAAAGCATGAGAATCATACAAGTGGTTACTGTTTGTGAGTTTCGCAAACAATAATAACTATTACTACAGCCGTTATGATTTTGATACTTTACGTATTAAAGCACAATTTGGCGATATCAGCACAACACTATATAGTAGACCCCAACTAGTTAAGACCCTTAGAGCTAGTCCTAGCCTATGAACTTGGATAATATGTACCTTGCATTGGATGAAGAACTGAACAAGCTTTTCTGTAAACTGTAGCATACAACAATGTTTTATCGAAGACCTATAGGCCTAAGATTTTTTCTAAATTTAACGTTAGGCTACGAAAGGTAATGTACCACACAACCGGCCTACTGTAGCCTAAGACATATTCTGCTCCATGACTGTAGCCTTCATAGCCAAACCTAGCTATAGGACTATTCCTAGGTATTTTCTTGAGACCCGTACGTGTCTTGTGACTGGCTCACATCAACAAACTTTGTACTTTTTCTCCTCTGTAAGTCCCGAACAACGTACCTTGGGTTTTGCATGGTTGTAGCTTATTGCAAGCCAACAGTACCGTGAAAAGGAAACCCGGCGTAACATCGAAGTTAGCAAACATAGTGTTACTAGTTAAACTCAACCTTCGAGCATCGGTACTGTTGTAGTTGAATATTCTTGTGAAGTTTTGCACTGGTCAGCCAGCTACGTCGCTTATGCAACGATAAGATTTGTGATTCGACAGAAAATGTCTAACAAAATAGTTACTTTTCGCATTAAGGTCTTATTTGTACTCCGTCGCCAGCCACAGTTTGAGGAGGTTCGTGTTCTACTGAATAAGGAAGTGACATCGACATGACCTTGTAAGTCACGCTTCACAACCTCCACAATATTTGTTTATTCTACTGGCGTATAGGCTAGTGTGGTGTCAAAGTTGTGTCACGTGACTCTATTCACAAACTGCAAACAGCACGGCTGGATGCTTCCAAATGTGAGAGTGTGAAAATGCCTAACTTACAATGCCCACTTACTGCCTAATTACTTAATCAGCTTCTATCGAATCCAGTTATCACAATCTAAGCTCCTTTTTATTCTTTCGCACGAACCTAGAAATAATAGATTAAACGTTTCAGTGGGATCCAGGAAAAGTTTTTTGGGCAAGGATCATATACATTTGCTTCTGCTCGTGTACGAATCAGCCGCACGAACTATTAAGACCCATGATATTTTTAGGGAAGTCCATGTTACTCATTACCCCCACCATCCACTGAGTGACCCTCAGAGATGCAATGCAGTTCGGTAAGCATCTTTATCCCAACAAATTCTTGACTCATCGTATTTTCTTTTTAAAAAAAGGCTGAGGAATGAGCTTATTTTTCATTTTCAACCTAATATAGAGTTGTTGCAAAAATAAAGTAGCTTCAACTATCCAAATCACTGATACTTGAATTAGGCCATATGTTGCATAATTATCGATCGTGATTTACTTCACATTTTCACAGTTGTCCGACATCTCATGAGTTCCTGGGGCACCATACACATGAGGCCCCAATGGACCAGCGGGAAACAAAGTAGGGAAGCATTCTTTCGTTGTTAACTTTGTAAATTGACATTACCATTCATGACTATTTACAGAATTGCAAGCACGTACTTCTTGATTATTTTAACACCTGTTATAATCGGATCTTTGAAGATGTTTAATCTCGAAATTTCAAACATTTAATACTTTAATTTTACCTTTTAATTGTAATAGCGGCTATTTATTTGGAAATGTCCACAAATATGTAAAAGTTGCAATTATTTCAGCGAAATATTGACTTTTCATGTCGTGTTGAAATTTCGAGAAAGGAAATCGAAAAAGTATAGAAGTATATCATAAATGAAGCAATAAAGGTGATAACCTTCATAAAGACCCAGTCTAATGCATAGCATCAATAATATGACTGAAAAGTTACCACGGTTGCAACACTGAAAATAGAGGGCGTCCTTACAAAACTCGGAAAGACATCAACTTGCTCGAGTCTGTAATGTTCAGTGACATATTGAAATCGAGTTCAATGTTTCAAAGAACCATGTCCTCGTTTGAGTAAACAGTAGACGATGGTCAATATACCTTGGTAACACAAGATCCCTAGTAAACAATTCGATATAATCACTACATGTTTAATACTACGATATAATTCATTAATTATTTCTTGACAACTTTCAGACTTCAAGAGTGTTCATTCATAGTTACTTCCGACAACCGATTTTGCAATATTTTACTTTACCAGAGTATTTGGTTAAAAGATTAACCGAGACATTGAAAATAATCTACCCCTCCCGGAGGACAATCTCAGTGTCAATCTTTCAAGAATGGCACACCAATATTACATTAGTTTCATAGACACACTCGAGCACATTGTCTTTGAGAATATCGAGATAGCTACTCCACCTACGTAGATGCGTGAACATCTAAGTTGATTTGTTTAATTTTCATCGCTAAACTAATCCATACGTAGTTAAGAGGGACATAGTACTGCCTGTCAGTAAGAGTTGCGTATGTCACCAGACTTCAAGTACAAACTCTACATGAGCTTCTTCTCCATCTCGCTTATATTTGTTACTTGTATGATATTATATGATATTTGAATAGCTCACAGGGATTCGGAAGCGCTATGATTTGTGATTCTTAATCTTTGAAAGATTATTTGCTGTGGTTTGATTAGATAAATCTAATTTGGGATGTCCCATCATTATAAATTGATAGACAGTCTTGATGACAGATGTTTGTAAACAATGTAACTCAATAGATACACCTTTATTGTGCTCTATGTTTGGTAGGCTGTATAGATCCCCTTTTGTAATTCAGGAATTTAACCGTGTAAAATTGACGGAGGTTGAAGGTAAACGTGTTGTAAACACGATAAATTCAAAAGTAATGCTTGGCTGAACATCACCCTTAATTGGTATGTAGCTAAAGTATATGACTCCCAAAGTAATGTCCAGTGGAATTCATAAACATGGTAACTTTGTTGATCCCATTAAGGTTAGTATTCTATTGTTTCATGCAGAAGTCAAAGATTTAGGTCAAATACACGTGAAAGTCTGGATACATTGTAGCTTGATAACTCCAATAGTAAAACTTTCAGTAAATTCATATGCGATAAACCGCATAAACGTTTAAACGTTCATCAGTTGGTGGTCGTAACTTGAAAATAGCAATGTTACGTTAAATATGCTAATTGAGAATGTGTTGGAAATCACTGCCCCTGCTGGCTCTCTGTAATAACTCCAAACCGAATCACTAGAATATTTAATCGAGTGACTTTTCGTGCAGTTTAATGAATACATTTTGCTCAAAATTGTAAAAGTGTATTTCTGGTTTATATCAGCAAGGGAGGAAAAATCTGTGTTATTGTGTCATATGCAATTGGCCCATTTTTATTGTTGTTGAAAGTAACAGGTTTTCTTGTGATTTCATCAGCTCTGCTGTTATAACAGTTGTGACGTTGTTATTCTTACATTTTCCGGAGCAGACGAACACTAGCTTGCATTTTTGGACTAGCTGGAGACACTTACCTTTGGTGTAGAGCTGTAAACTCCATTACTGTTGGATATTGCTGCTTAATTGCTGAGTAATTTATCACTCAGTATCAAGACTAATTGAACATTGTTTCATCATAAAATGCAAGTTGAAAGAACAAAACTAACACAGACATTCTGTACAGAAACTAGGTGCAAACATGGAGATATCCAGGTTTACTTTGCTTGTATTCAAATCTGAGTGAGTAGTCAAATAACGTTTGTATAAATGCTAAAACGTACGTCGGACATATTTTTAATGTGCATAATGCACAAAATGATAGTCTAAGGAAAGTTTTAATCAGAAGATTACATATACTCAAACAGCTGTTCCAGCTATTGCTTTCTGTTATGAACTGATACTACACCCCCTCTCCCCCTCCCACCCCTCTAGTAGCATTCATTAACAACAGACAGTAAATTCA
>JAIPMN010013937.1:0-12056 GCA_020650975.1 Apostichopus californicus | reverse complement strand
ACTAAAATTATGTCTGAAGTCCCCCCCCACCCCCCGGGAAAACTTTAGACCAAGTTGGCTCTCTTTAATAGCGCCACCAATCATCATTAGCGATGCCTTTTGACAAAGTTAGCTTTTTGGAATAGCGCCATCATTTACAACCTGTGACAGTGTGTCTCTTTCTCTCAGTTGTTGGCGCTAAATGCGAATGAATTAGAATGAACTGCATGCATGTGGTCAACACACAGGAAAAGTTGAATCAGAACGTTACATCAGTACATGCGTATGATAACGATGAATATCGAAGATAAATAAGTCGTGTTCAAGCAAACAAATTATAGCCAATGCAATTTCATCAATTTTACTGAAACTGCCTATATTAACAAGGCTTAGTCGGTGTTGTTATATGTGAGAGAAATTTTGTGAAAGGAATATTTCATAAACACACAGTAATTAATGTCAAATGTTTTTCTATTAATAAGATACTTTAATAGGAAAGTATTTTATTCTGTCGATTTTCCAATTTCTAGCACTTTTAACTCCGCTCGCCATATATACATTCATGCGGAAATGTATTTTCTTCACGTTTTATGCGGGAGAGGGTCTAATGGGAAAATGCTATAATTGCTAGAAGTTTTTTCGACAAGTATTTTCCTGCAGGCCTTTATTGTCCAAATTGTTCTCAGACATTTTAAGTAACACAGGATGACTGAATGTCCCAGTGAGGAAAATTTCCTCGAAGGTTGTAATAAAGTCAGTTTAAGAATTTTGACCAAAGGTGACCATATTTGAATATCTAGCATATTTGGGGCCAAAACAGCATAAGTTTAAGTCATGGATCTACAGTTAGGCCAGTATCCTAATTATTAGGCCTTGAACGTCTCATTTCTTATATCTTCGAGATTACAATGTCGAATAATTTGCTCTGGACATTTAGTGCTATTGTGGGTCACGACCGGGTTCCCATGCATAAATCAACAGCTTTTTAAAGAATTTAGTGCCGTTTGTAAGACCTAGGCTGTATAGCTACTTCGCAGGCTGAGAGCTGTTCATCGACATTCCTTCGATCTAAAAATCAACTCTAAATTCTTCGTTACCACGGATACATCCTTCCAACCCTGACCTAACTTTTCACTTTTTTCCGTCCTCACACAGAGTGCATACAACTATACCACGATTCACTGTGCAAGATGGTTACAAGGCGAACTTCATGGACGTGCTAGATACAGGCCGTTTGGCTGTCGCTGGATATAACGACACGACAAACTGCAGCTTTATTGATTTATTGTTTATGTTACAATTAGATCCTGATTCTCAAGAAAAACCGTTATTATTGACGTCAGAGCCGAATTATTCTGAGGAATTTACCGAGTTTGGTTCAGAATGGCGGTCTGTTTGTTTACTGGATGATCGTCTGTTTTTAACGTGTTGTAAGGATACGATAGCATTGTACGATAGTAATAATGGCGGTCTGGTCAAGCAAGGGAAGTTTAACGGTACAGCCTGGTGTATGACAACCAGAGATGGGTTAGTCTATGTCGGTTTATATCAATCCAATGAGGTGATTGTCTTAGATGCGAGAGAATTGAGAATAAAGAAGACAATCACCTTAAAAGGATTAGTAGTTAGAGACTGGCCCTGGGATATAACAGTTAGTAATAATAAACTGTTTATCTGTACAGGCTGGTATAGGAGAGCTTTAATGTATAATAGTGAGGGAGAAATAGAACAGGAATATACAAACACACAGTACAGATATGCATTGAGTGTAACAGTCAGTGAAGAGAAAGGATTAATATTTATATTATGGAGTGATGGTGTGGGTAGACAAGTTGTTGTTTACTCTCTATCTGGGGGTCATTCTTCCATCTCTGGGGGTCATTCTTCCATCTCTGGTTGTCATATCTTGGCTTCTTTTAAAGTTCCTGATTATTCCTTGAGAATCAGGATCAATAATAACATAAACAGATTATTTGTGGTTACCTGGGATACTGGAGAAGTATATGAATATCACACAGTAAGTACTAATACAGGATATAGGCCTATGGTAAAAATTAGGACTATTTATCACTTTTATTAAAGCAATCCATTGATTGAAGCTCAACAAGTTGGGTATCATTCTATGCGAACAAGTAAGAAGAAGACACTCTTATATGATTTGAGATCTGCTTTGCAAAATTTAAAGAAAATAAGGACATTTTTTTCTTGGGCTTTGCTGATTCTGGTAAGGTTGTCATGGAAGTGTTTTGTACTTTCAATGTAAAAGTAAAATTGGTTTTCCTTATTTTCTCAGTCTTCATTACTTCAAATATAGACATAATTGTTACTGGTGAATGCGGAATTTGATTAAGAACACAAATATTACTTGTTTGTTAAGAGGGAGATCAAAATGGTGGAAAAGTTAGTGCAAAATTTTATGAAAGATTTAGGCCATTGGATTCTTGTTGCACTTTGCAAGATTAGAGCAACACACACAATTTTGAAAATATTTTTTCTTATTTTCTGAGCTTACAAGCTGCTAATTTTTACAAGTTTGGTATAAGTGAATGCGGAATTTTATTAAAAACACAACCATTACTTGTTTATTAAGAGGGAGATCAAAATGGTGGAAAAGTGAGTGCAACATTTTATAAAGAAATTTAGGCCATTGGATGCTTGTTGCCCTTTGCAATAATTGAGCAACACACAAAATTTAGAAAATAGTTTTTCTTATTTTCTGAATTTACAAGCTGCTAATATTTACAAATTTGGTATTAGTGAATTCGGAATTTTATTAAGAACACAACTATTACTTGTTTGTTAAGAGGGAAATCAAAGTGGTGGAAAACTAAATACAAACTGTTATGAAAAATTTAGGCCATTGGGTGCTTGTTGCACTTTGCAATATTAGAGCAACACCCACAATTTGGAAAGAATTTTTACTTATTTTCTGAGCTAACAAGCTGCTAATTTTTTTGCAAAATTTGATATTAGTGAATGCTAAATATTCTTAATAACGCAATAAGTGCTATTTTTTGGGCAATGATATCTACATAATGAAAACCTAGGCCAAAAATTCTATTAAAAGTGATGTGAGATGAATATTGCATGGCATACAGCTCAGACAAATAAGTGTAGTTCCTTTATCATGAATTTGACAGTCAAAGTCCACTAAAATAAAAAAAATTGCACAAAACAATGCAAACTATTGTTAAGAACACAACAGGTGCGATTTTCCTTGAAAAGAGGTAAAATTCAAGAAAACTTAAGGGCAACATTTTATCTTAATTTAGGCCATAGTGACACTAGTGCACATGTATAGCAAATGCTACAGTGATGAGACCTTGATTTGATGACAGTATTTAAGTCTTGATTAAATGATATGACACAAGCTTGCTTCTATTTTGGGATGTAGTGCATTTTATTTAAGTGCAAATTAGTCAAAAATAAAGAAATAGAAGGGGAATATGTGACCCTAGCCTTGTAGTGCTATTTCCACATTGTCAACAGAGTAAATAAGTCCTGCAATATTCACACAGCCATGGAAATCATTTTCCATTACTTCTGAGGAGAGAAAGTTGTAGCTAAGTACAGGCTTTACATTAATAGGGATTTCATCGAGTCAGTTGATAGTCTTTTGGTCTGTTCTATTCAAGTGGTTCATTTCACTGATGACCTATGATTTCCATTATGAAGAATGTTCAGTGTAATGTAATCCTATTATTAACAATAAGTTAACAGGTTTTGGATTAATTCCTGACAATAGTAAGTAGGTACACTTCAGCTGTACTACACTCATAATGTAGGTCACATGGGAGTAAGCAGGAAAAAGGAGGCAAACCATTAACTGTTTTGAAATTATGTCGATTTCTACGTTTTAAAACTAGGAAAGTAGTGTATTACTGCATTGTACCCCTGTCAATCTTGTGACAGCAACGGTAATAGACATCACTTTGTGTAAGTGACGATACACATAATCCTACTCAATCTTCTAAATATGCAGTACATTAATTAACTGTGGTGAAGACCCCCATTTATTAGCTGTCACTAAGCACACAGTAATGTATGTAATTGCTATGCACATGGATTAAACATGATCATTGCTACCCATTGCATGAGAAAGCATAACCACATCAACCAGTGTAAGAACAGTGGGCTGCCTGTTAAAGGCCTTTATATACATGTCATCAGGCCACACCCATATATACTAGTAAATTATATCTAACAGGATTAATTTACCCAGGAAACTTCATTTAGCATTATAGTTGATAGTTGCGCATAGTGTTCAATAATTAAATGTTTCACATGCATTCTTTGTCATTAAGCTGTGTATAGCTCATAGTACTGTAGCTGCACCTAAAATTGAGTGCATACACCAATCTTGAAAAAAAGTCTTGACACAGTGCATATGGACTTTGATTATTCACTTTCCAGCCTATAGTTAGTTGTGTACTCATTCAGTACATGTCTATTGCAAGATTGCAGGATTAAATAAAAGAATCTTTTGTAAGTAAGTACTGCATAGACTAAACACTGCATGAATGATTGACATACTGTAGTAATTAATATGTTAACTCTTGAAAATAAAACAACACCGTGTAATAATTAAGGAAAATGTTAGAGGTAAAAAGGGGGGTAGGCAGAGGGTGATTTGTGTGTGTTTTAATGTTACTGACCACCTACATTGCCTAGAGAAGAAGAAAATTTCAGTAGTTCCGAGTCCATGATTACAGTATCATGTAAACATGGGTCACAATGTAGCGTTTATTGGTTAAATTTGGAGAATAATGTTTAGCCCACTAATTAAATAAAATTTTGAGTTGGTGACATCAATTAATCCACAACAATCTGACTGAAACAGCTTCATGCATTAAAGCATGTACCTGTACAGTCTTAAAAATCCATCCATCCAATTATCAGCTTTTTGGTTCCTTGCTTTAGCAGGGGAACCTCTGTAGTCAGGTTGGCATGTGTGTGTGTCTGTGTATATGTCTGTGGCACTTGCTTGGGTGCACTGTGACTCAACAAGGGAAAGTTGGAATAACCTCAAACTTGGTATATAGATCCACAATGGTAAGAATGTGTGTCTTACATGTTCTTGGTGCCTGTGAAGGTCACCAAAGGTCAGTTAGAGGCCCAAAACCAAAATATTAAAAAAAAGCAATAACTCCATTGACAGGGTCTGACATGGTTGATATTTTGGGAGTAGTTGTGAATGGGGTAAGGGAATGTTTCCAAACATAACGGTCATGTGATCCAAAGTCAACAAAGGTCAATTAGGGGTCAAAAACTAGTATTTTTGCAATAACTTGAGAACAAAATGTCCGTCAAGGTCAGAAGTTATGCTATTGTATTCCAAAGTCAACCTGCATTTGGGTGACTTTTGGTTGACCTCCAGTAACCTGTATTAGTTTCTTTGGTTAGTTGCATTTTCGTGGCCATAATCAGATCTGAAAGGTTCCTTCCGATCAAAATTGTCCACGGGTTGACCCCTGTGCGACCTTCGTGTGCGAAGTTATCAGAGGTCAAGGTATTTTTAATAAGTACAGTTAGGATGGGTGTACTTGACTTGTAATGTTGCTTTATGGAATCAGCGTGTCAAACTACATCTGACCGTGAGGTCAAAAGGTCAAAGGTCAAATCTTGAAAAAAAATCATAACAGGCATGTGATCCAGTCAACAAAGGTCAATTAGGGGTCAAAAACTTGTATTTTTGCAATAACTTGAGAACAAAATATCCGTCAAGGTTGGGAGTTATGCTATTGTAATCCAATAGTCGACCTGCATTTGGGTGACCTTTGGGTGACCTCCAGTGACCATATTCCGATCTAAATTGTCCATAAGTTGACTCCTCTGCAACCTTTGTGTGCGAAGTTATTATAGATCAAGGTTTCATTTGGTTTTGTTAAAATTCTTAATAAGTACAGTTAGGATGATTCTGTGAATTCTGTAAAAAAAAGCCAACTCTTGCTCATATCAGTCACCTGGTCCTCAACAGGTTCTCAAAAGGTCCAACGGTTGATTTGTGATATTTTTGCCAATAATATTGTGTGTGTACATCGGACCACATAACAATTTTAGGACAGAGCTGCTCCCTTGTAAATATTCCTTACAAGCAAAGTGCTCTTGGGCTCTTGTTAATACGTGTAATTTATTCTGAAATAAATATATAGTAATTTAGTTGAAGGAACTCAGGTAAATTACAGTCAAATTATCCACAACTTCATCATACTAAAATATATCCCTTCTTTGAATATGTGTTGCTGTCTCAATGACTCAAAGTTCTACTTCTATTTTGTTTTTAAAATGGTCTGTTACCACCAGTATATTTATTTGATTTTTTCTGCCTTTTTGTTATAGAGTGACATCTTTACTTTTGATAACCTCCTGATGCGCTCAGAGTCATTGATTGAGAAAGATGACTGTAAGAAGCTACTTGACTACTTTGAAGTTCCAGCTAAGGAATCAAAGGACATTATTAAGAGACATGCACCGTTTTCATCTCTTGTCCACCATCTCAGAGAGGCAGGGAAGATTTCTTTTGATGACATCAACCTTTTAATGACAGCATGCTCTGACAA
Source organism: Apostichopus californicus (assembly GCA_020650975.1). Lineage (NCBI taxonomy): Eukaryota > Metazoa > Echinodermata > Holothuroidea > Aspidochirotida > Stichopodidae > Apostichopus > Apostichopus californicus. The sequence continues at coordinate 5,517 of JAIPMN010013937.1, read as the reverse complement.
AGGACTGAGTAAATTGATGACAGTATTGACTGTCTACCAACAAGCTCAAGGTATGTTTATATCAGAGAGCTTAAAGGTGTAACATGTTATGAATTGCAAAACATCCAAATGCATTGCCAACACAAAGAATAGATGCAATTTGAGGTAATATACTTGTATTAACTTCACTTACTTAAACCATTGTCGATAGGAAATGGACTCTCTACCAATGACCTTGATACAGAGACTGTGATAAATGAGTCGGCAAGGAATTGAATAACCGCAATGGCCTGTAAAGTACTTCAAAACCAGTGAAAGAGAATCCAATATAGATGTTCAGAAGTGTAATAATTCCACACTACATGTTTCATTCAATGTCAAGGTCTTACATTAAAGTCAAATCTTTGCATTAAGTATGAACTTGAAATGGGATATACTCAAAAGTTTGATTTGGGATTTGGGATATGTTCAGACAAGATCGTTAAAATTTGGGAATTTCCTTGGATAGATTGGAGGTTCATTGAAGGGGCTTGATTTTGGTGATAGTCTAGAAACAGAGCCAAAATAAAAACCAAGGAAAGTGAAAGATTTGTAGTGTCACCTTAGAAACATGCTAAAGTTGGACCAAAATTTGAGCTCACTAAACTTGGTGCAAGTTTGGCACAACATTTTACTTGAAGTTGAACAGCATAAATAAGTAAGAATACATTGAACTGTGTATATTTACATAACCAAATCTCTTGAGTGGAAGACAATCTTTTACCATGTTTTAACATTTTAACCATGTTTTTAAACATCTTATGTGTTTGTTCAGGTTCAAAGTTAACCAAAAAAGTACTAAAAGATCAACTAAAGGCATTAAGAGAAAAAAGGCAGGAACTCTATCACAAACTTACTGAAGCAGAAGATGAAAAACAACAGCTCACTGGAAGACTAAATATAACAGAGGAGGAAAGACAGCAATTCAAAGATGCATTGAATGCAACAGAGGAGGAAAGACAACAATTCAAAGATGCATTGACGGCAACAGAGGAGGAAAGACAACAGCTGACTGGAAGACTAAAGACAACAGAGGAGGAAAGACAACAATTCAAAGATGCATTGAAGGCAACAGAGGAGGAAAGACAACAGCTGAATGTAACACTAAAGACAACAGAGGAGGAAAGACAACAATTGAAAGATACATTGATGGCAACAGAGGAGGAAAGACAACAATTGAAAGATGCATTGACGGCAACAGAGGAGGAAAGACAACAGCTGACTGGAAGACTAGAGACAACAGAGGAGGAAAGACAACAATTCAAAGATGCATTGACGGCAACAGAGGAGGAAAGACAACAGCTGACTGGAAGACTAGAGACAACAGAGGAGGAAAGACAACAATTCAAAGATGCATTGAAGGCAACAGACAAAGACTTCAGACAAACATTGAACACAGCTGAGAACAAACTGAAGACAATGAAGGATGAGAAGGAAGAATTAATTCAGCAACAGAAAGAGGTTAGACTTCACATAGCATGTGATTATAGATATCTGATGACCAAGTTACCTGACTTGGGTCATGAGAAATTTATTTATTATCAACAAGATGACCATTCTGTTTGATCTAGTGGTGTTAAAGTGAATTTGTAGTTTACCATTTGCAAATACAAAATGTATTTTCAGAAATTAGGGAATGTTTATGATGTTCAGCAGTAGAGGTCCAATGATGAACATATTAACAGCTCTTTGTCTCAAGGATTTTTGTGCAAGCGTGATATTTAGTTCACACAGTATGATGTACATTTTAGTATTTACATATTAATAGAGATCAAAGGTCATTGGGGGTTAAGCAAGGTCAATCAAAGTATGTAAAGGTTAGACAATCAAGAAATGGAAATTTGCAAAAGATCCTTCTAGGCGTGAAACTTTCACATCACAAGTACAAGATCCCTATTGTATTTAAATCTTTAAGTTCTACACCTAGAATACAGGTCTCTCTTGATTCCCACAGGTAAAAATATTTATTCCCTTTATATCAGTGACAGATCTTTCAGAGAGATACAATGTTTGGTGGAATGTTTTGTTTATATGGAAGTTCTCTACTAAACTGAAGTTATACCACATTGTCCCAATTGTTTAAGTTAACTAGCAAAACTATGTATGTGCTATTGCACAATATGTAGTAGATTAAATCATATTATGGGACTCATTGACCATCAAAACATAAAATTAATCAAACAAATTGATATAATTGAACGTATGTCCTTCAATGTGATAGACCTTCATTCATTTTTCAAAGACAGTTGTTCGGCCACCATTCCTGGAAGTTTGTTTTGGAAGTTAGGTTACTGTTCTCTGCATTAATTTACTTTGAACATGTGATTTCTCTGAGGCACCTGTAGTAAATGTGCAGTAGTCACACCCTCAAGTAAAAGATCAAAATATATCAGTTCAGCCTGCCTGAAAATAAATGTGAAGAAATTTGTCAACTTGGAGAATATGTTTCCTTCAGACATGGGCTACTTCAATGCTAGTATACATTTTAATATGTGGCAAGTAATCACTGGGAGGTGCATCCCTCTTGTCTCATTCACTGTGCTGTTTACATTACAGGAGCTAGAAGAGGCTAAATCAAGTCTGAGAGCTACAAAAGATGAACTTGTGAAGTCTCAACTGGAATATGCCAAAGAATCCATGGCCTTACAAGAGGTCTTGAAGCAGACTAGGGAAGCCTTGAATAAGCAAGAATTGGTAATGCCCCTTTCATACTTTCCCAGATCGGGCGACCATTTGGAATGATCCATAGCGCAAGGCGATGATGCGTATTCAGGACGGGTTGTTACGGGTCCAGTAAGGATTACTACGGCATTGTTATGGGTAGATTAGGATTGTAAGGATAGTATCTGGGAAAGTGTGAAATGTGCTTCAAAAGTATGATTAAGTTTTGTAAGTGAATTATTACTTTAGAACAGTGTGTATGTGTAGCCAGTATACCATCAGTAAACAAGAAGTTTGTGTTTATGAAGTTAGGATCATATTGTGACTAAACTATTAATGCTTTGAATTTATGATATTATATTCCACGGTTGAAGGTATTACAAGGTGAAAACATAATCTTGAGCATTACAGAAAAAAGGTCAATGAGTTAAGAAAAATTCTAAATTCATGCTCCATTTGATTACATGTATTTGTGAGGTATGTATGAGTACATTCACCTATGCTAAAATCAGTTGGTCATATCAGCTGAATTAAGACATAACAGCTGTAACTTGACAGTTGATAAATAGGAAAACAGGTTCTTTTTGGTTACTTGCCATAGGCAGGCAAATGACCTATGCAGTCAAGTTGGCTTGTGCGTGTGCGTGGGTGCGCAAGGGTGTGCTGTGTAGATGTGACGACCTAGCTTGTAAACACAATATCTCAAGATCAGTAACCTCTGCAGTTGTCATATTTGGCATGTGGCTTACCCACAATTAGTAAAAATAACCTTATTGGTTTTGGTGGAGATCAAAAAGTCATTTCGGGTCAACAGAGGGCAAAATGTGATAATCTAAAAAATCTCCAGAACCTGAACATCAAAGGAGTTCATTTGCATTGTAGGATAGCCTTATGTAGTTGAGAAATTTTGTTCACAATTTGGTGTACGTCAAGAGTTCATTTAAGGTCACCAGGGGTAACAAATATCTTAAAAATAGGAAACTTTGTTGGCTCTATTTTGTGGCTTCCTTAAAATGAATACAAGAACCTTATTGCTTTAGTGGAGGTCAAAGGTCATTTGGGGCCATAAAAGGTCATTTTCTTTAAAGCCTTATAAACAAACTTTGTAAACTTGATATATCAAAATGTGTTACATGACATAGCTCATATCTGGCATGTGTCTTCCTTATAGTGAGTACAAGAACCCTATTATTTTGGGTGGAGGTCAAGGAAAGTAGCCACTGGGAGGTGTTTCCCTCTGGTTTATAGTTTCAGTTCATCAAATAAGATATCTTTTCTATGTAATTTATTTGCAGGCTTCATATGCATCTGTTACGGGGGAAGAAACCCTACTTGAAGAGTGTGAAACTTCAGACGTATTACAGGAATCAATTTTGGCAGGTAGGATCACAATGAAAAAATAATTACTGTTGCTCAATGTAAATATCAAGCAGGCAGTACAATGTTTCCTTATATGTCTTTTTGTTCTTAAATAATCCAACCTGCATATCTTCAAAGCTGTCAGGGGAGATGTAGGAAGAGGGACAGGGGAGTCGGGGGGGGGGGGGGCTTTAGTTGATTTAATTAGTGCAGATGCATTGTTATACTGTCAATTATGTTGAGATATTGAAAGTCAAATGAGCTGTGAACAGGTGTAAATAAATCAAGGGGTATCACAGAAACAAGTAAAATCTGTTTTAAAAGGATAGTCAGGAGATAAATTAATTTGTGACATAATATGCCAAATGCGGACTTGGTACGGAAATGATTGTACAAGATGTGTAGTCTACCTTGTTAATCTATTCCTGGTTTTGGTGGATCTTCTTTCTCACCTGAGATCATTGAAGCTATACACTGTTTAACTAATTTACTAGTAAAGTTTCTTCTTACTCTACTGTGTATTGATGAGTGTTTATGAAGATGGAAACAATAATTGTAGGTTTGTGTCCATGTTCACCTGGGTTTAATCATCAAACTGCTATGAAACTTTGAATGTTGCACTTCTTCTTTGGTAGTCACGTGATCACTATCCAACACAAGCAAAATAACACATCCAGGTATCTGTTGTATATCTGAAACAATTTTTGTACAATTAAGTAAGGTCATTTTTGGGTCGATCATAGACATATTAGTGAAGACTAGACCACTTTAATATGTCAATTATGGGATGTTTCAAAATAAACATAACAACCACGGAGGGTCATGTGATGTGCTCCATGGTAAGACTTATAACTTCTATTATATTTATGGTATAAATGTATCCCTTCTACAACTAATGTCATCATCAGATAACTGCCACAGTCCTGAAAGAAAACTTAGCAAACCCAGAATTTTGCAAAGTGTTGCACTTATCCAAGTTTACTGCAATTTGTCAATTGCAAAGTTGCTAGCTCCTTAAGGAAGATTGAACTGAAGATGAAACACATGTAGCATACCAGGACTGTTTATGCACAGTGTACAGTGACGTAAGTAGCAGACGACAGGATCACTGTTCCTTAGCAACACAAGTCTAATTGCCTTACATGCACTCGCAAGCACAGATCAAGTATTTTCTGACACAGAGAAAATAAATTTCAACATCGCCTTAGCCCAAACTAAAGCAATTAATATCAAATATACAGTAAATGCCTGTTTTAAAGGTTGGTTCTGTTGGATTATTGGATTAGATAATAACATACATGGTAAGTAGCGACAGGGGCACATCACAAGAACCTGCATGGTTGGTATGTTTTGTAAGTTTCTAATGTGATGTCAAGCTATCCATCCATCCATCCATCCATCCATCCATCCATCCATCCATCCATCCATCCATCCATCCATCCATCCATCCATCCATCCATCCATCCATCCATCCATCCA
>JAIPMN010013936.1:0-18844 GCA_020650975.1 Apostichopus californicus | reverse complement strand
ATCAATTAAATTAGAGATATTCAATGTTATATGGTTTGATAATACTGTGCGTTCCCAATTTTAACGTTATATCTTAGTTTACAAATTCTCAGTTGAAAATATTACTCTTCATTGAGGGATAACATTATATCTGGTGTAAATCTCAGTCGGGGCTTTCTTTCTTGCATTCAGTCGAGTAAAAATTAGACCACCTCACCGGAGCCCAGGAAGCCCGTCCCAAAATCCCCCCCAAATGCCCCGAGTCGAAAGAAATCAGAATCACACAGCGCCTTCTTTGAAATCATATGTACGTCGTTCATTAAACCTGAGTTTATGTACGCGGTACAGTATTATAATTTGGGATTCATTTTTATGCTGGACGGATGTAATTGTAGATTCTCACCAGCAGGGGTGTATAGCTATCGCATTAGTTAAAATGAAGGCGAGATCCGAGTTACGTGCATTATGTACGTATAAACATGTTTAAAAAAATCGCGGAAACAAATTGTATTTTTTCATGCTGAAACACATTCGCTCAAAACATGTTATGGCTAAACACATAATCAGGTACGGATATTTGAAAAAAATGTTAAGGTTAGGCTTATTTAGAAACATTTATATATATATATATATACATGTTAGAGTTAGGCGTCTCTTAAATAAATGTTAGGGTAAGGTGTATTCAAAAACATGTAACGGTAAGGTATATATAAAAACATGTTAGGGTTAGGCGTATTTAAAACATGTTAGGGTAAGATGTATTTAAGAAAATGTTAGGGCAAGGTGCATTTTATTTCTACTATAAATAAATCAGGCTTAGGCGTATTTAAAAACATATATAACCATGTTAGGGTTAGTAGTTAAAAACATATATATACATTTTAAGGTTAGGCGTATTTTAATACATGTTAGGGTAAGTTGTATTTGAAAACATGTTTGGGTAATGTTTATTTTATAACTACAATAAATAATTTACGGTTAAGCGTATTTAAAAACTAAAGGCTATATCAATTTAATGAACAGAAAGGTGTACAGACATAATGGTCTTATTTCGATAGAATTTTGCAAACCACAAGCTTTGAAAGGTCTCGCCATGTTTTGGCTTTTCGTTTATGATTTAAACTCACGACGGTCTCTCTTTGTCATTTTTGATTTTCGAATGTAACTCAAAGGCTAAAACATTGAGAACAGGGGGGGGGGGGATACATTTTGTTGGCAATTCACAAACCATAGTGAATAGTAATCAATCATTGCATGGATTGGAAATTCTGTCTACTTTTACACTAAACTAAAAAATAAAGAAAAGGAGTTATTGATAAAAGCATTGTCATGACGATACACAAAACATAGAGCCAATACATCAATATATTTTAACTGTTGTTAACTGTTCTTGTGCTATAGTTCCATACACTCCGTTGTGGGTCTTTATGGTTCTTCATCGATTGCGCGAACTTTCATCTCTGTAAATTTAATGTAATTATAATCACCTGGAAGGGTATCCCAATAAAAGTCTTCACTATCATAGGGACTGTTGAGAGATGAATCATTACCATTATTATCATAAAAATTCATGTACCACCATGCACCATCATAATAATGCGCTGCATTGTCAGTTTCAGAGCTGTAAGCACTATAGTCATAATCTCCGTTATCGTTGTCTCGTGTAGTGAACGGTTGGTCAGCATGGTAGGTCAGCGAATCACCTGTTGAATAAAAACAAAAGAACAAGAAAAAGAAAAAGAAAGAAATTCTAAAATTAGTTCATTGCATCGATCAGTATACATATTGTTATTTCAATAAGTAGATACATCCTATAAACTGTGACTTTGATTAACGTGTGTTAAACTAAACGTCGTGTATTGTCTATGATTATTACAAACGAAATATGTAGAAGGGGAAGGGGGAAGGGAAAGGGGTTATCAACTCTTATGTATGGCTTGTTATGCTGTTGAACTATTGTTAATATTGTGAAAGCGGTTAGTGAATTCTTTTTTGTTTGTAACGAATTTCCTTTGATGATGACATCACACACAAAATAATTCCTACACGGTCTAGGTATACGCTTCTTTCATCATAATATTTGCAACGATTGCAAATTAAAGCAAGTTCATTCATGTGTGCTCATTTGTTATAAGTTTGTTTTGTTTATCTTTTTATCTAATTTTATTTTTATCCATTAGTTTTTAAACACTGGAAATAGAGGACAATTGTCATGCACAACAGTTATGTTTCAGTGTAGTATTACAGGAGATTCGGCTTTCCTTGACAAGAACAGCTACGGTTTATTTAGTTTCGTATTGTCATGAAATAGGATGGAAAATATTTAATTTAAGAAGCTCCCTTTTCTTTACATGCTCGAAATTTAATTCTTCCAATACAATATAATTTTATGACGTAGCTATTCTAGGCGAACACGCTTGTCTCTATATAAGCCGAAACTTGTTTTTATTCCAGCAAGAATAATCTCCTCGTCGTTTCTTTTATCTAGCAATAAATGCGATAGCAAGTTTATTTGAAGTTGGCATAACTTTGATAGAAGAAGGAGTAAATAAGTAAAGTCTATAGAGATCAACTTGAACGGATCGTTAATTTATAGAGTTTTGAGCCTACCACTTAAACTACTCCAAGGGCAAGATCTGTTATCGTACTCTCTAATACGAGCTACCCAGGAGCTCAGCCTCGTGAAATGATACGATATGCATATTTAAGTTTGTGTTTGTTCTCACGCGCATGGGTGTGTTCGTATGCGTGAAGATTTGCGTAGGGTCCATAATCATCTTGCACTGGGATATTTCCATATTCATCGTTTGAGTAATGGATTTGTAAAAATATGTGATCGTTACATGTGTGATTGCATTAGCAATTACTGCTAGCATTATCTTGTCGAATATAAGTTATTAATCTTTTCACTATGTGTGTGCCTTATGCAAAGAAGTATAAATATAATTAGGTACTGTATAAAATGACGGGTTTATATGATACTAACTGAAGTGTCGTGGTTTTGAGTGTTCGTAGGTCCAAAGGTCCAGCTATTTTGCCAGAAATTTCTTCCTAATAGATATATGCTTTTTCCTTGGATCAACAAACTATTACCACAATAAGTCATCAGAATCTGCCATAGATTTAATCACTTTATTTTCAACAAATGCAAACGATTTGTATAAACTAGTAAATGATTGGCTAGTGAAATATATCATACAAATCTTACTAAATACTTCTTTATAAACACTTCGTTATTAAATAAACATGATATGTGATGTCAAGCTGACAAAAACAACAGGGTAGGTTTGATAATTCGGCAGATATTAACCTACCTGCATCTCCGTCAGAATAATTTCCAACATCTAGCCTGAAGAAATCGTTCTCGTCACTGATGCGAAAGAAATCGTATTTGGCGTAGTAAGGATCACCACCTTTGTCAACAAAGTCGATCCGGAGTTCATATTGTCCCTGGTTCGTCAAGCTATGTATCTTTTCATTTCCGAGCCAGAAGTTCCGACTTCGATTACCAAAGCCAATCTTGTAGTCATCCCAATAAAGATAAAAGTCTTGTGAAGCATCAACGCGACGCTGGAATACCTAAAATGATCAACGTAAGATTCAGTTATTGAGGAAAATACATACATATTAATTATTGTAATTTGTAAGTGTTTCCCAGCACTAGCATGTTGATGTCACAACTATTACTTGTTAAAAAAATTAAAGAGAAAACATCAATGCTCATCCAAAGGAACAACCAATAGCTAAAGTTTTATGAAGTTTCTAAAATAAAAATAAGTACCAACACAACAAAGAGAATGCTTCCTCTTAGGGAATGCGCTCACAGTGGCAATACATTAGGCATTATACTTACTCCGTCTAATGTGTAGCCTATCCCCGTGTTCTACATACGGTAATGTTAATGGTGTCAAATCGAACGTGGATTGCAAAATATTTTGTGGAGTTTTCAGATATACGTAGATGGATATTGATTATCTTCAAGTTATTGATTGACATACTATTCACAATCCAAGCTAATTTATTTTGAACGTCCGTTATGAGGGACTGGGCTCTGGTGGGTCGTGGTTTGGTCCTCATGGATGACTTGTGTGTCGTCGGCCTAAAAGCTTGCGGATCACTGGTTTAAGAAAAACTGTCACACTCAGGGGCGGCGATTTGTTTCAAATATTGGGGGGGGGGGGGATGCTTGGATGCAGGCGAATTACTATCAAAGCGGAGCGCCCCCATTAGTTGGCGCGCAGCGTACAAGAAGAAAATTTCTGGTTTTGATAGCCCCCTAGATCACCGGAAATGGCATTTCTCCGGCTTGAAAATGACCAACCAGATGTACAATTTTGCCTGAGAACCAAGTTTTTCCCAATAGTTTTTTTTTTCATTCATAACCTTTTTCAAGATTGTCACCAGTCACACATCATGTTCGACCTCATCGCATCTCCTGTGGATCATTACCTTTGTAGGTGATTCTACGTAACGCCCCACAATACCCGTCAGCCCCACTTTTCAAGGTTTTAAGCCCATTATTTGTTCAGAATTTGAATAATAATTCACTTCAATACATACCAATAATGTTGCACAAAATTTCATCTATGGACAACCAATATAGAAAAACCCCCTTCAACCCCTAACAGACCGGTCAAAATTGCACGAGTAGAGGGAAGTATGATGAAGAATGTTGGTCAAGGAATTTTCAAAAATTCAGACACAGTTAATTTATTGGTGTACAAATAACGGCTACTATAAAACTTCGATATCATCAAAAAATACCCCAAAAATATGCTCGAGGGGGAGGGGCGGTCTCCATCCTGCGCCCCCCCCTCCCTTGGCTACGCGCCTGCGGTTAGAAATCTTGTAGGAAACAGGCCAAATGGAAACCCAGTGAACTCATATCGATGTGGATCATATGTATATATGATTGTACGTACTTACACTCATACACAAGAGATGTACAGACACTATGATAATAATCTTGAGTGAGTACATGCTATACGGTCACAGGTCACAGAAACGACCACGGAGAGTCATTTACCTCGTGCAGCATGGTGTTGGATGAAGTTTTAGCCACCACCAAATATGATTTATATAAATAATCTCACGCATTATTTTCTATTTATAGCCACACAAAAAAGTATGCCACTAAATATTGGGGGGGGGGGGAATATTAGATACTACTGTATATCCCCACCTAAAATATTGTGAGGACATGTCCCCCACCATAAGTTGGCGCGAAGCGCAAAAGAAAATTTTGGCCGAAAATGCCTCCCAGATTGCTGGAAATGGCACTTCCCAGGCCTTGTAAGTTTCATCTATGCATTTTCTATTTTGAAATTACTAGCGATATCATAAAAAAAATACAAAAAATTTGCTAAAAAAAAACTATGCCACCAAATATTGGGGGGAGGGATATTAGATACTATATCCCCCACCTAAAATATTGGGGGACATGTCCCCCCCCCCGTCCCCCCATGATCGCCGCCCATCACACTTACCGTCCAGCCTCCCCCGTCAGACATATTACAGTAAACTTCAAATGGAGAGTCAGGCCAATTTGTGGGTTTGATTTCATAGACACCACTTGATCTCACGCCAATGTTGTACAGTTCGTTACAGTCCGAAAGGACTGGAGGCCTACACTGTGTGCCGTATCCGCTATATCCTGGCGGACAGTAACATTGTAACAAACCGTTCCTTTCTTCACAATCTGCGTTAGGATCGCATTGATAACTATCGTCACACGAAAGATGATTATCCGTACAAGAACAGTTTTTGTTACGGAATGGAGAGACGCAAACTCCTCCTTCCTGGAAGTTAGAAAACCATTACATGCATCATAAGTCTCTTTAGGGATCTGAAAAGGTTTATTCAATTAGTGATTTGATGAAATACTGCATACACACACAACTTTAACTGCAAAAGTGCGTATATCCAAAGTTGATGTAGGTGAGGGCTGAAAGGGTCTGGAGAAAATGCCAATCGATCAACTAACCCAGTAATAAAAATCATCATTTAAATTGTTTCCCTGTTGGTAATAGATATCACAATCTGAAAGAAAATACCTACATTTAACACTACACCTCTCACTCCATCTGTTTCACTTTCGATGTAACATCCGCAGTCCTCTATTCTAATGCAGTTATCACCGTTCATCAAAAATCCTTCAGGACAGACACACGAATAAGATCCCCTGCTGGAGGCATTCACACAACTATCAGGATCAGCACAGGTAGCATCGCAGAGTTCAACATCATTGTAGATTTTATTTGTTGGACACCACTCGATGTAGTTATCTACAAAGACTAGTAGAATAACAAATATAAAAAACATTAGCTATTGATTTAGTGAACTTCGCAAGGAAACATAACGAGTTTTGCTAAATGCAAGTAAAGAGTGAGAACTTCAAGCAGTTGTTTGGTGTTTGGTTGACAATTTTGACAGCATTTCTCCAAATGTGAATGTAACTGATAAAAAACTATATTACGTTCTCATATAGATATTATCGCCAAAGTTGACTAAATTAGATAAACAACAATGAATAAAGCAAAACTTAATGAGATGAAGATCAGACTTAGGAGATGATATAGCTAAACAGATACACTGTACAGAAGGATGTAACAATGGGGAATAATTAGTAAGTTCAATGTTTTAGTTGTATTCACACTATACACAATAAACACAGTGTAGTAGAAACAGGAAATAAGGCGGAGTGAAGTTAACTTAAAAATACTTACAGGATTGGATATTGATTAAGGTATCATCACTCTCTTTAATAGTGACATTTAAGTCATCTTGAAGTTTTTCATATCCATTGAAATCCTTATTTCCTATATATCGAATCTTCTTTCGACAAGACAAGACTTATTTGACAAATGAATAAACGTATTACAAAGGTTTTCTATATATTTACCTACTGTTCTGTTGGTTGTATCTGCTTTGACGAGCTTGTAGTTGTTGGAGTCATCGCTTATTCGGAATGTGTCATACGTCACATAAAAAGACGAACCATCTGTTGTCGTCAAATCAATACGGAGTTGATATCGCTTTTGATTAGTTAAGTATGAAAGCTTCTTATTACCGATCCATAATTCACTGGAAAGAAATCCAAATCCTAGCTGATAATCTATCCAGCTGCGATTAAAATTTATCGATCCGTCAAACCGACGTTGTATGATCTGCATAACAGAACAAGTAATTTGAACATAAGTCAGGAGATATTAAGTTAAATTCTATTTTTTTTTTAACATTAACGTAGCAATCTCATTTGAAAATCTTTAGAAGCTGACCATCGGGGTGAATCCAAGTAGTATTTGATATGCATATTACGATAAATTCCACAAAGGATAACAAGTGAAATTAATTCTAGCAGGGTAAATAGTACAATTTCGTCGTATTTTAGTATGAAATATACATTGGGATCAACTTAATATCATCAGCTGAGCTTTCGATCAAGGACTTTTTTCATAGACTTGCTTGTAATTTCTCACATGTGAAGTACAAACATTGTAATATTATTGAAGCATATTCTGCTAATCGTTTGGTCTAAAAAGAGCGTCAAGGATTAGGGAAATATACAAGCTAACATTATAAAACTTTGCTCGTTTAGGCAAAAGAATAAGAATATGAGACTGATGTTTGTCATCAACATTCATAATTCAATTTGAACTACGTACGGTCCATCCACCATCATCTACGCTGTTATCACAGTAGGCTTCGAAAGGTTCGGCATAGCCGTCTGGTTTAATGAGATAAACACCACTGGAACTTGTCGATGAACAACGGTGCAACATTTCGTGACAATCTCTTGTGTATTCAGGACGTTGGTAAAGGAAAGAATAGTCTGTAAAAGGAGAACAAGTGGTGACTCTGATATCATGAGAACACAGTTGTCTTCAAGATTTGTCATTATGTCATCATGTAACGACAGAAGTTTATCCATGAATGATCCAGATTTGTAAACCCCAAAATGGGTTAATTTAAACGTCATATATTTCATCTCGACTTAATGCTAGATGAACACATCAAGAGCAAGACTGCAATAGTTAGAAATGATTTTTTTTTTGCAAAATAGTATTACAATTGATATTATCAAAGATAGCCTGGTATTCCTTCACTATTCTTGAATATTCAGTGATATTTTATAAATCAATACATTACTGAAAATTTCTTCACAAAGACACTTTTCCAAATAGCTGTAGTAATAGATGGTCAATTTTGAACTGAACGGAAAAACCAAGTTTAGTGAAAGTTATGAAAATAAGGTTTTCTCTATTACTAATATGCTTATGAACGTAAAACTCAATTCAGACATTACAACTTTTTCAAGAATGTTCTTTTAAGGTTTATTACTTTGTACGGAAAATAATCATGGAACATGTGTGACGTATATGTACGCAAGCTTAATGTTTGGTACACAAATTGCAACATATTTATAACATATGCAACATATAAATAACTTTTCGGTTCTTTTAGATAAATTATTAAAAATACTAAAAAAATGAAACCATGAATCGACAAATATTTAAGACCACCGAGCATCCTTTACTATTTTACAACGTGTAACATACCATATGTTGACATATGGCCTTCTCATGCCATTTGTATTCAAATTTCAAATATATATTGTCGAAAATTTGTGCAAACTGTCGTTAATTCCTACGGTCGAAATATATTGACTTGCTTGTGACTGAAGGAAGTAATAAGTAAAATAAAAATATTTCTCTTCTCATATTACGCGAGAGTCAGTGATCATAATAATTTTAACGGATGTTGCCGTGACAAATGTTTTGCATGGATTATGAGGAATGAAAATATCAATCAATGAGAAATTGTACGATAACAGGAGATTGAAAAAAACGTCTTTAATAGAAAATGAATAAAAACTCACCGTGAACTTTTCCTTTAGTTGCTCCGACAAAGTGTTGTTGGTTACTCTAAGTAAAAGAGAATCAAAGTCATTATGCATATGTTATCAGCGATAAATATAGTAAACATATTTTCCCCTAAATTGTCAATTTCACTCGTGCTTTACTTATTTACATTTTATATTCAGTCGTGAACTATGAGGGCATGTGTACTGGATGAATCTGCTGTGCCTGTTTCCTGCAAATGGCGAATACTTTCCTATACTTTACTTGGGTAATAACAGCTAGGTTTGAGTTAAGCTTATTGTGTAGGAGTTTGAAATTGTCTAAAAGTCTTAAATTGTTGCATGTTGAAATGCGTTGAGATCATTGAATATACTTTAAAAACATTTGTTTAGTTTTCCTCTCAGAAAATAGTACAAGAAATGTTTTTTTTTTTGTCTTGTGTATATTCTGAACATTTAGAAGGGCCAGTCAGAGAGATCTTATTTCCTTCAATTCCTTTAACAAAGTATTATGCTTGACAGCGGTGAGTTAACATTTGCTTTGAAGTTTCTTTGAAGAAAGTATACCGAAAATAAACGAGAAAAATATAATTTTATCACTTTTATCTAAGTTTCTGTTCTTTAGACATCTGATTTTCTTTATGCTGATCAATGTTTAACAATTTTTATTAAGTTTTTATATTGCTCTGAACAAATAAGAACTGAATAGAATTACCAAAATTTGAATTATGACAATCTAAACGTGGGGATTCGTTTTCAACTAATGTTTGCGTATCCTTTAATTACACATTGGAAACGTTACTTCAATGCAATAAATTGACATTCACCCGAAGGTTAACTTTTAAATCTAACGAACAAACGAAAATAGACCTATATATGACTTGCAGTGTTCTATATTGTCTTTTCAAATTTGGCAATTATAAATATCTGCGTACCTTATACATTAACCAAACGCATCCGCTAGACCGTCTTTCTCTTCACATTTTCAGTTTTGTGTTTTAAAGTTATGAATAAAGTCGAGGTCTTCTGCCTTGATATGGGAATTAAGCATTTATTATCGTAAGATACACTATGAAAATCTAAACACAGAAACTACTTCAACGCTGTTAATTGATTCAAAAAAAGTATAGTTCTTTACCTTAGAATATTTAACTACATAGTATCATTAAGCTATTGTTTATTTCGGTTGGATTTGGGGAAAATGTAAAGATCGTCTGCAGATAAAAATATTATTACCAATGTGAAAATAGTGTCTCCAACAGATTGAATCAGCGAGTTGTTATTGTACTGAATACCGTTTTATCCACGATATCACTTTAAACAAGTAAATCGGTAACAAGCTACCTCTTCTCTTTATTTTAGTTTTTAATTTTTTTGTGGTAAATTTTACGTTTACATATTTTGCAGATTACATATTACCGTTGCAATGAAGAATGATTTAACAATGTAAGTTCTACTTAAATTTACAGTTGTATAAAATAGAGGAATATCAAGTAACGGCAATTCGAGTAAAATTATTAGTCGACCAACATTATGTCACTGCGAACTCAACAAAAGAAGTTTACGAAATAAATAATTAAATAAAGTCGACTCAAATTTGAAGTGGAAAAAGTTATATATCTCGCAATGAAGTATGGAATAAATGAATGAGTAGTATAATGAACGTAATAGACCAATTTGTAGGATGTAGTCACTTGCAGAAAAATCACATAAGTTTTGGATTATATATAAAAAATAGGATCAGGAACATTTAATGTGAATGTTTTTCAGAAATGCTCCAGAAAGAATACATGCGCGCGTATTATGTATCAGCCGATTAAAACAGAGATTACAGTAACTGCTGTAAATCTTAAAGTTGTGTACGGTGCCACAGTAAATACTGGATCGTGCTGACAAATCTGATAAATCGGTAGCATGTGCTATGAAGTTTACAGTAAGAACTGAGGATATTTGTAATTCCAACAAATCCCAAACAACTGGATTTGTTGGAATTACACATATCCTCAGTTCTTACTGCAATCCTAATATCACATGCTACCGATTTATAGCACGACCCAGTTTTTACTGTGGTACAAAACTGTAAGATTTACAGTAGTAACTGTGTATCGGGTTCATGTATATATATATAAATGCAATATTTTGATTACAACAAGTTTTTTCTTCAAATTATGATAAAACTTAAATTAAATTCATAATTTAAAATAGCAGCTCTAAACAGATGTCTTTGTTTGATCAAATCGCAATCAAAATTGATAAATAATTGAAAGATCTTGACTTTTAAATCTAACGATAAACGCTAAATACTATATCTTAACGTGTATGTTACAGAACTCTAATGAAGCTAAATATATATGCTATTGCGCAAGCCTGTATTCCGACCGAGTGAACAGTCTCTTCAAACGAAAGAATAGAAATTCACTTTTCAGGAATATCCAAAAGCAGTGAGTTAGCTGTTTTCTGAGAGACAAATTGTACAAATGCGTGTCCAACGAGATTAAGGTTTACATACCATGTTTCTGTTGTACTTAGATTGATATTTGGAAATCAATTGAAATAGATCTACAAATTGAATCATTTTTGATCAGTTTGGACCTTTATTGAGAGATGACTATAATTGAAGGAACAAAAAAATAAATAACTACGGTCTGTATATTGTTTTAAATGACGGCCTGTGACGCGAGTGAAATTTTACAGTCTCTTTTATTACACAGAATTTTGTTGAGAATAGTCAGGAAAGTTTTCTGAGCAATAGTTAATTACAAATGTATATTCAAAGAGGACAAATTTTAAATGCCATGTATTTGAAACGCCTAGCTTTAACTTCTGGAATTCCATTCATATATTTAAATGATTTTTATTTCTCGTGCATGTCCTATATTGAGAGATGACAACTATATACAAAACTGCCAACACAAAATACATGACACTTTCCACATTACTTTTAATAACAAGTGTTTTTCATACATATAGCTTCCATTTCTGGAAATCAAATGAAAAATGATTTCCGTTTTGAAATATATTACCTATTATTATATATATTACCTATTTGCATGTCTGATGGGAGGACCACCTCCGATCGTCAGCGGGGCATAAATAATTGGTCGGGGTTAATTAACAGCCTCGCAAAAGTTTTCATAAGTAAAATGCGTTTTGGGCTTCTTATGTAGACCACATTTATAGCATATGCCTCAGACCACTTGACGTCTAAATTAAAAGAAATTTGGGGCCGATGACCACATACCCCCTACATTGTTATAAAACGGTTTCAATGACCCCAGGGCAGCAATTCCCTCCTTAGTTATCGTCTACGAAATGGCTTAATAAAATGTTAGAAACTATAATGAATCTTAAATTTATACTTTCAAATACAATGAAATTCAATCTTTACCTTTTCACGTATATGCCTGTAGCAAATGTGTGTTACGTATCACAACATTTTGTAGGCCTACTACATGGCAACTATAGTTGTATGATAACATGTTATTCATATTTATAAAAGAAACAACTTTTTTTCAGCTATGAAATCCGAAGATATTTAAACTTATAGAAAAATAAGCTTTTCAAATGTTTAAACTAGGTATTCATTTCCACACAGATGGAAAGTAAAATCTTACATATTAAGAAGTCTTCGATACAACAAGAACAAGGATCACAACATGTTGAACTCACCGTTCCGTCTGCCAAAGTGAAACCGATCATCACTGTACCTACGAAAGATACAAACACTGCTCGGACAAGGAGGCATTCCATTCTTTTTAATGTTTGATTATAATATGAATGACAACACGAATGAAATGTATGTTCATTAAGAGGTAAGAAATAGCCTCAATTTGTTTACAACAACGGATGACCTAAAGTTGTCACACATTGCTGACTTCCAGCAAAATCACCTGTGGTGCTTTTGTCATCAATGCACTTCCTCTACTTGGTCAGTAGATATTGAAAAAAAGGTATTAGTATACCAGGAAATTTAGATTGATATTAAACTGAAGCTGAAGACTGTAACCAACAGGATACTTGTAGGTTAAAAGGTCGATTGGCGGAATATTGTGATAATCAATAAGGAAGTTTCCGTCCTGCCAGTAAATGCCAGGTAACCGTGTTTCCGGAAATAAATATATTCTGAAAACATCCACACGTTTAAGGAAAGACTTTAACGAATACGTGCTACCTCAAGGTATACATGTATCATATTGTTCTGTCTGTTTCAGTTTAAGGATATCTTAGGAAACGAATTAAGATGCTTCGAGAATTTAGTATAGGTCAAGCATTGCAGATTGTTATGGTCAGGTTTTACTGCAGGAGTGCATGGGGAGGAGAGGAATTGCTTGACCATTGGGTTACAATATCGGGGTCCTTGGATAATGATTGGCATGGTACATATGGAACACAAACAATACAAACTTATGGCATGCGTTGGCATGTTTCCCCTGCAGGGCCCCGATCTGGCTCTCAATGCCACTGTCTATCATGCCGTACTAAATTTCATTGGTGATGATATATACATACGGAAGGTTTAAACAGCTCAATCTTGTTTGCACTTGCTTCCTTAAACATATCACTAAATATGAGAGTGCACCTGACGTACGAGTTTGTAAAACAAACATAGAGCTCCGGTTTATTTTACAATCCAGCCTTGACGTTTCTGCGCACTCTTATAAAGAAGGAAGAAGGGAGTGAAATAGGAAATCGATTTTTTTTCTACCTATTACACTACTTACACTACTGACAGTCACTGAGTACACGTGTTAACCACACATTAGGGCTATACAACATCGTAGGGTTTAAGTATAATATCTACTTCAAATATATGTTAAGCTTTTTAAGTACATGATAACATTGAAAAATGTTTGGAAAATAGAAGACAATGGCGTACTTTGCAAGAAATCAAATTTAAAACAAAAAGACAACGGAAAGCATACGCCTAGGATAGTATACTTTGTCAATGGAACCTTCAATGGATTAAGTTATAAGTTACCGTAACTTAGCTTTGCTTAGAAATATTTGACACCACTTGGCATTTGTTTTAAATAGCGCAATTTCAATGTTATGGTGTAACGTGATTGTTTTCTCTAATTATTCAATTAATGTTACAAATGACCTGCAGTAAAATGTTTTAGGCAAAAAAAAAAAGGTGATGTGAGTATAAGTTGGTAGAGGGAATTCATCATATTTAAAGTATTATTAAAATGGCAAAAAGACATTAGATTTGGATGTGGACATGTCATGTGTTTAGAATTGATGTTCAATATACTCTTAACGAAAACAAACAACTATTTATTAAAATTTTGTTAACTGCTCTTGTGGTAGTTTCACATAGTCCGTTGTTAGTCTTTATGGTTCTTCATCGATTGCACGAACTTTCATCTCTGTGATCTGCTTGTAATTATTATTATACCGTGGGCGAGTATTCCAAAAGAAGTAACGATTGTTTAGAGATGATTAAACAACAAAAAGGTTAATGCACTAACATGCACCATGTCGCAATAACGGGCTGCGTTGTTATTTTCAGAGCTATACGCACAATAGTCCATGTCATCGCTATCGTTGTCTCGTGTGATGAACGGTTGGTCATTATGGTAGATGAGCGAATCACCTGTTGAATAAAACAAAAGAATGAGAGGAAAGAAGTACAATAAATAATTCGTTGCATGGATTCAGGATACTTAGCAAAGTTTAATTCCAATAGTATTTTTTTTTATTACAAATGTTTATTGACATGTGTTAGAATAACGTCGAGTGCTATCTATTTTTATCGTTACTAAACAGAAATACAAGAAATTGAGAGGGGTTATCAACTCCTGTATGTATCTAGACATATGTATCTTTTGTTATGAACTATTGCTAATACTGTTTAAGTCTTTAGTTAATAACCTACATGATTGAGGTATACGCTATTTACAACATAATATTCATAAGTAACGCTAGAGACCCCTGGTCTGGTCTTTTGTAAAGTGCATTCATATGTGCTCATTTTCAACAGGTTAGTTTTTGATCTATATCGTTATTATTATAGCCTTTATTTATTTTATCTATACCTTTTTAAAAAACGGGGAATAGAAGAAAATTCGGCTTTCCTATACAAGACCAGGTACGGTATATTTGCCTATGCCATTGTCATGTAATAGTCTGTAATATATTAAATTTACAATGTGGACACCTTTAAGCCCTCTTTTCTTACATGACAAAAGTTTAATTATTCCAATGCAATGATATTTTAGGACGAAGTTTTTCCAGAGGAAGCACGTAAGTAGGTGTGTGCGCGCATGGCTGTGGGTGTGCGTATGCGTATGCGTGTGTGTGATGATTTGCGTATGGTACATATCATTCTGCACTGTGATACTTCCGTATCTTCCTTTTGGGTAATAGATTTGTAAAATGATTGGTTCTTAAATAACATGTCTGATTGCATTCAAAATAATATACAAATAATGAATGGTTATGAGTGCAATAGTGCAAATATTTCATGAGTTGGAAGATGGAATGTTCCATTCAACGAGGCGCAGCCGAGTTGAATGAAACAAATTACATCTTTCAATGAATGAAATATTTGCACTATTGCACGAATGGAAACCATTCATTATATGAGTTATACAACATATTATATTAAGATGGGTAAAATGCACTCATGCAACAGATTGTTTTGAACAGACAGGTTTCTCTGCTCTCTTACCATTGAAAAAAGTGCTTCCAAAAAAGTATAACCCATGGTTCTATTTCATAGAGTGGAATAGAGCGGATTTTGCATGCAATCAACGAGCAATTGACCAATCAAATGACCAGAATACAATTAGGTGTTGTATAACTATGAATATTCCATCTTTCTTTCGAATGCGTGTGGTTACTAATCTTTTCACTTTGTTTGTGCATTTTGCCAAGAATAAAATAAATAATTTGGTTATGAATAATATGACGACTTTATATGTTACTAACTGAAATGCCTTAACTTTGAAAGCCTGAATTTTTGATAGGTGCAATGGTCTACTAGCTATTTGGCCGGAGAGATCTTCGTAACAGGTATAAATTAGTCTTTTTGCACAACAGGTATCTCCTTATCTGGATCCACAAAATATTACCAAAGTACAAATTACCAGAATCTACAATCAATTTCTTAATAAGTTCATATTCCACAGAGACAAAACAGAATATAAATATATATTTTTATTTATTGTTATCATTGCGTTTTTCAATCAACATAATATATGATGCAACATTGACGGTAGGACTGATAATTCGGGAAGTAAATACTAACCTAGTACATTTCCGTCATTCCAACATCTAGCCTGTCGCTGTCGTTCTCGTCACTAATACGAATAATAAAAAATAGTAAAATAATTTTTAATCTTTGAAACTCAATAAACTTTGAACATGACAAAAATTACAACAATTAGAGATGAAAGGAATTTTGAATAAATGTGTTTTGATGCAACTTTTAAAGGCGTTATGAGATTGACTAGAACGAACATTTGGAGGAAGATCGTTGAATAGTCTTGGACCTAAATTATCAAGAGTATGATATATATATCATCACTCATAGACTCTGTGACAGACTTCTTTTTTTGCTAGATATATAGAACCGGATCGAAGGTTTCTAACAGGAACTAACCACTGAACCAATTCACATAAATAAGGCGGGGCTAGGCCATGAAGGGCTTTATCAACTAACAACAATAATTTGAAACTCTTTGAACAAAAAGGTAACCAATGAAGTCTGATAAAAATGTCTGTGATATGGTCGTACTTTGAGCTCCAACTACAACTCTGGCGGCAGTATTCCGAATGCGAATTAAAGGTTTCAACTTACAGACAGGAAGTCCGTCCAGCGATCAGTGAATCACACGAATAAATTCTCGACGAAACTAAAGCATGGACCACTTTTTGGGCAAACGACTAATATTCCGAAGGTGGCAAAAAACCAGATCTACAAATGTTTAGTGTGTGCTTCTCCATCAATAAATTAGAATTGCAGAACATCCAAGATACGAAAGAAATCGTATTTGGCGTAGTAAGGATCACCGTAACGGTTAACAAAGTCGATCCGGAGCTCATATTGTCTTTGGTTCGTCAAGCTATATATCTTTTCATTTCCGAGCCAGAAGTTCCGACTTCGATTACCAAAGCCAATCTTGTAGCCATCCCAATAAAGATAAAAGTACTGTGAATCATCAACGCGACGCTGGAATACCTGAAACAACCGACGTAAAGATTCAGTTCTCAAGGAACATACAGACATTTAGTCATTTGAAAGTGTTTCTCATCACCAATATTTTGGCCCTGGCAGACCTCGTCTTCGATGGGTCGACAATATTATTTCATGTTCAGAACTGTCATCTGCCGAACTCGTCGATGCTGGCATACGACATGTTAAAATCAAACCAATGACAATTGTACATCACCATTATAACTTCCGTAGTAGGGCTTCGACGGGTTCCATCCTATGAAGAAGCATGATGTGAATATTTTGAGGTCATAATTATTTGCCTGTTAATCTTCCTCCCCCCCCCCCCAAAAAAAATTATATGCTAATAGAATGTTTCCTCTTAGTGAAAGCCCTCACAATAGCTTATAGCAATAGCAATATTCTTATGACTAAGTCAGGCATCACTTAAAATTTAACTCTAGGAAAGTATACGTAGTTTAAGCCTATGCTAGACATACAAAATGATACAGTATATTTTCATCAGGCCTGCCTAAGTTGTTGTTAGGCTAGCGTAGACCTAGAACTTCGAGGTTAGGCACTTACCACGGTTTGGCTGGAGCGGCCATATCGATACCAATTCATACTATTATTTTCATTACTGTAAACGGTTCGTGTGATTGGGTTAGAATACTACCTATGCAGCTGTACCAAGGCTACATGCACGTATGTATGTAACTGTATTTGTATGTCCAGAGTTGGCTGATGGAATAAGGGCGCTGTGCAGCAATCACCAAGTGATAATATATAGTTACAGCCTATACAGCACATTTGTTGACTTCCAGTCGTAGAATCAGTCAATATTTCCCTGGTTGACTGTATGTGTAGACAGTTTCTGATTCTCCAGAGACTTACATAGGCTACCGTAAGGAAGGGAGGGGAAGTGGGGAAAGAGTGGTTTATGAAAGAGGGGAAGAGGGAATAGCGAGAGGCAGAGGAGGGAAAGGGAAAGAGGAACGAGGGGAGGTAAAAGAGGGAGTTTAGGATTTATTATAAGCCATGCAGGCAGATCGTTTGTCCCATTTTGTCGGAAAAGGGATTTTGGAGGGTGTCTAAATAAAAGTTGTAGCAGAACTTGTAACTGAAACTGGTAGACATTAGAGGAGGGATTCCTTAGTGTGATACAATCAAACTGACTTGCTACTAAACAGTAATGCCGATGGATGTGAAATTATCAAGTGGGGTGTATTGCCTGTACATAAAGTAGGTTGAGCCTGCTATAGCTGAAGACGTTATAGGTTCATAAAGTCAAAGATAATTAAAGCCGTACAATAATGTTGATCAGTACGTTATAAAAGGTTCAATGTTTTAGACTCGGAATATGAAAAACCCATTTCTATTACAGAAAATAGATATTGTAACATTCAGCGTTGATCGGGAGCACGTGTGTGCCTCCATGTCCACCCCATTTCATTGACTAGTAGAACCCTGGTCGAAGTGGATGGTGTAAACCTCAGTGTGGGCATTATTTCCGATGCATTCAGTCGAGTAAAAATGAGACCACCTCACCGGGGCCCAGGACGGCCGTCGCAAAATCTAACAAAAATCCCCGAATCGAGAGAAATTAGAATCACACTGCGCCTCCTTTGAAATCATATGCACGTCGTTGATTAAAACTGAGTTTATGTACGCGGTACAGTATTATGATTTGGGATTCATTTATATGATGAACGGATGTCAATGTAGATTCTCACCAACAGGGGTGTATAGCTATCTCATTGGTTAAATGAATGCGATATACGATTTGAATACATTACGTACGTATAAACATGTATAAAAAAATCGCGGAAACAAGTTGTATTTCTTCA
>JAIPMN010013929.1:0-29982 GCA_020650975.1 Apostichopus californicus | reverse complement strand
ATAATCTGTCATGATTTTTTCCAATCTTATTCTCAACATGGTGATGACTTGTTTGTGCGATTGTGGATAATCATCAGTAAGGAACTAACTGCCCTTGGTGCTCAGAACAACAGAAAAAAATCTCATTTGGAGCACCAAATTGCATCTAAGGCCAGGTGAAAATGCAAAATTATTTACAAAATGGAGTGGGTGTTGAAGTGTGCTATATTGCACCAAATTGCATCTGAGGCCACCTGGAAATGCAAAAAAATTCCAAAGGGGAGGGGGACACCCCCTCCCCCAGACCGGCCATCAGTCTTCAGCCCCCCCCCCACTCAAAAGTGCCTTCCTACGCCACTGGCACTGCAGATATGTTTAATAGGTCAAGAGAATCTGGCACCTGGCGGAATTTTGATCAAGAACCTAAGGATTGTGAGGCGGACACTCTAACCACTGAACCACGCCCACCCCCCATCCCGCTCTCGGCTGAATGTGTTTCTCCCTTCCCAGTATCCCCTGGTTACTACCTACTTTGACTTTTCCTGCTTATATCTGTACAAATTAATCAAATAGTCCTTTTATGCCATTTTCCATGTTTAAGAAAGGCCTATTGCGTCTTTTTTTGGGCGGAATTCCAAAATTAGTGTGTTGCACTGATCGGCAAATTTTGGGGTACTATCTAAACGCCCATATACTGACACCGCCACACCGGTGTTTATAGAAGGCGGTGAAAAATTTCTGTGGCAGTAAAATTTGTACGAAGATGTTTAGAAAAAAGTGGGTTATGGTTATGAATATCACTGTTATACTTAAATATGCATCAAAATTGTGAGCCAAAACTCTATTTGCATACCTGCACATAAACCGAACAAAATGTTTACTGAGTGTACATGTATACCCTGGATTATGTTATTTCAGCATAGTAATTGTTTCGTGGATTTGGTTCATTGACTGTAGAAGTAGTTCTATGCCACCCATGTATCTTAGCAACAAGATTTTCCGACAGTCCCAATTGATCATCTGGCTTACAGACTACGGAACCGGTAGAAAATAACCAAAACAGTTTACTGATAAAAATATTTGTATGAATAAAGTTAGTCACAAGTGTTACCCAAAATGTCCGGAAGTGCAGACATCGTAGGCGAATCTGGTGCTTATTATTTAGAACGTATCCTTTACAGTCACAAGTTCGTTTCTGATTTCACTGTTAAATCCCTTCGTACGTATAATGTAGCATGGGCCTAGTTCCACGAAACTTTGGCCGTCGTTCAGGTTTTTGTTTAAAGTCCATCGGTATTGACTAGTATTGGTAACAATTTGAAAATCATTAAGTAACTTCCTTCAACTTTGTGATATTGTCAAATTATGATCACATTATACAGGAAAGAAAACTGTATCTGTGATGGTTCTGACTCAGAACTTACTGAGCAAATTAAATTTCCTAAGTTTGGGCATGTGTTATACTTTAAAAATGTATAATTCCAGTAAATGGGGGAACAATATTTCATGAAAGTGTTAGTACAAAATACGTATAATAGGTACAAAATCGATGTTTCACTTTTGACTGTGTCAGGTTAAGCTGTTTTTGTAAAAGCTGTATCCATGAAAAATTACTGTTAGAAATGTGTTACACTTTGACATTTAAACACTTTAACTACAATATATGTCCGGGAAGCTACACGTAGCATGGACACTTCAAATTTCGGACACCTAAGCCTTAAAACACCCCAAAACTATATCTTCTGGTATAAATCACCTGAAAATATACTTGATACGGTGGGAGAAGTGTGTTATATAACGATACACGGCCAAACTTTCTTTCCTGCAAACTGTTTTCACGTTGTATTCCAAGAAGATTCTTTGTGATTGTGGAACTGGTATTTCTTTGCTAGAGTATTGCGAATTTCGGACACACAGTCCCACAGTGTGGCGCTGGTGATAAAATTGGTGGCGCAGTTGCTCTTTCAGTAATTATAACAGACTTCATAGATCTCCGTCATTTTATTGACAAATATGTAAGTATTTACTTGCACACGGGTCATTTTGGAGAGAAAATAACTGTAGCTTCGTACTTTTGGTGAAATTTGGCTCTTCCTGTAGGTTGTCATGGTGAAATCGTGCATTTCTTAGGGGTGTCCGAAATTCGCAGTGTTCCGAAATTCGCAATACTGACTATACTATTACATAATTTGCGATTGCTAACATGTAAGGCTATATACTAATTACATTTCAAATTTGCTTTGGGTTTTAACTTTTCAACATTTTGACCAAATCAGGTAACACTTGTACATAATTGAATGTCCCATTCATCAATCTAAGAAAATGATTAATCTTTATGAACATGTGTTGCATCAAACTTTGGAAGTTAATGTGACATGCCTATGTATAATTTCATCATTCATGGTGTGTTTTTGGGGTCTTGTATACATTGTAATACCAAATTGTGACAATTTTAATTGCAAATGTTATCGCAAAGTCAGATATGACTGAACTAGTGAACTTTAAGACCTTGTTGTCCCCTTGTTAACTTGCTTTTCTTATATCATCAGAAAATCACTAAACCATTCTTTGCATCACTTGTTTACATACTTCATATTAGAGGTGGGCAACATGTGACCCACAGGGTGAAATTTTCTGAAATCGGTGTGAAGGTTACAAAGCATGTGCTGTAGAACATTCTGATTGTGACCCGTATATATCATACCAAATGCCTTTTTATTACTGTTGCAGCCTACAGAACGAGTTCAAACTTTTATGGTGGTCCACAAGGTCATTTCTGTGCTCACTTCTGCTATACTGTAGAATTTGAATGAGAACATCAACTGTCAACTTCTGTACACTTTATGAAAGTATTATACAGTATGCCTCCATTGTTACCTATATTTAACACGATGCATCTTGATTGGGTTTGAATTTGATATAATTACTGGATGAAGATATTATTTTCCCTGACAAAGAAATTAAAATAAACAGGTGCAACTATCTTGGAGGATTCAGACGATGACTTTCAATATGAAGAGATACCTTTAGATGAAGACTTAGAGTCAGGTGAGAACAGTGTGACTGACACAACCAGAACAATCAGCTTTCTATGTAGATTTTGATCAATTTTATTTTACGTTACCATAGTTCTTTAGCCCAAGCAGGCAAGTTTCATTCAAATCATGAGGTAACATGAAAAAAAATTGGTATGTTCAAATTTGCTTTTACAAGTGGTTAGTTGTTTAAATATGAAAATGGGTCTGTATGCGGAAATGTTGAGAACTGAATAATGGATTGATTAATACTCATTAATCTTCCTTTGGTGACAAAGTGTAGGAGGGTGTCTTAGTTTGATCAATCAAAATGTCACTTTGAGAAATACTTGGTAGCTATTTTAAACTTGCCGACAAATGATAAAGTTTCTTTTATAAATGGTAGATAATACAAGTGAAATAGTCAACCCTGTTTAAGAGAAAATTGTAAGGTGGTGAAGAATAAGCAGGTAGAAATGGTAATTTTTTTAGTTAGGACATTGAAAACAGAGGGCAAATCATTTGGCAGCTGCTTCAGTTAATTATGCAATTGTGCACAATGTCTTTATATAAAACAACGGTTGTTTGGAATGATGAGGAGCAAAAGAGAAAGGGAGGAGGGGGAAAGGGGGTGGGAAAAGCTCCACTTTTGCTTGCTTGTTGCATTATGACTGCATAATAATATATCTGAATATGGAAGAAGAACATTTTATCCAGAGTATTAACAAATATTCACATCCATTTTTACTTGTTCCATGGGATAATTTGTATAACAGCTCCAGTCTTGATCTTATCATTTTTTCTTAGCCATCAAATCCCCACATTGTCAGAAGTTTCTTAGTTATTTTTGCATGTTCTCGTTTATATACTTCCAGAGGCAGATGAAGACTTGCATGCTGCAGTTCGCACCATCCAGGAGGCTCAAGAAGATGACGAAGCTGCGGTATGTAGACTATGTATAATTTTCTCTATGCATGAACCATGGAATAGAAGAGGAGGCAGGGGAAAGAGTGTTATTGTTGGTCATACATAAGGTCTGATAAATCTGGCAAAAGCCCTCTTAAAACACCTAAATGAAAGTGCACCTTGCCCAAGTACACAAAAGTAGCTATAAACTCATACCAAGAAGTGTGGATGTAAATAGATTTCTTTACTTTGGTCAATTAATATTCAGAAGTTAATATAAGCAATTGACACAAGTAAAATTTAATGTTTAGTAACAATAATAATAATAATAATAATAATAATAATAATAATAATAATAATAATAATAATAATAATAATCATAGTGTCAAACACTTATCAGGTGCTAATTATAAGCAAAAGTTGTCAAAAGCACAGTACAAATAACATAAAAAACGAAACAAAATCCCAAACATTTACCCATTACCCTACTCAAACCCAATAACACAAATTCAATATGCAAAATGCAACTTTTTCAATTTTGGCAGCAATCTGATTTTTGTCATTTACCTAGTTAACTTTTGATCTTTTACAGCTTTCCTCTTTTCCCCATGTCATTGTTTTATTTTTATCAAGAAATTGGGAAATCTTCGTTTCAAACAAACAACATTAACACAAAGAAAAATTAAATAACCTTAAGCACAGAGCAACATAGGTTTATAGCTTTCCATGACCAGTGGAATTACACAATAAATTCATGTTTCTGTCATACTGAACCCCCATTAATCACTACAAACAATAGCCTGAATTGAATTTAAACTCAACCACTGAGGTGTCAGAATTAGAGCTTATGTCACCCTTGGTATTGAAAACTGAATGCATTAAGGCTTGTAATAGAAGCAAGTGTGTTACCAAAGCAATGTGAATGACAGCTCTAAAGACAGTGAGCAATTTGCAGAATATTTGAAAAAATATACAAAGGTACATTGGTATTATCAATGCAGCATGTTAGGATAGGTCTTTTCTATGAGTGCTAGGGATAGCCTAGGCGTAGTTTGTGTTTACAACTTAGGGCATTGAAATCGATGTATTTTCCATTTCTAGACCAGTCTGACTCAATCGTATCTTAGTCTGAACTCCTACCAATTTCCTGTGGCATAACTTAATATATCTCTCGGTCTGGGTCTTTATGGCTGATAGGCCTATTGGCAAATTCAAAATTGTGATATATAATGTGTCTTGGGGTTTCCCTCTCCTCCTTTCTCCAAGTCCCTGTATCTTTTAATAACCCCAAGCCCCATCAATAAGAGTAATATTAAAATCTAACTTTGTTTGAGACAACTTTACCTCAATCCAGAGTATTGGTGTTGGTGGTTTCACTTTACAGTTTGGTTTAAACAAGTAGTATGTGTGTCCAAGCAGTTAAAACTTAAAAGTACTGATAAAATTTGTGTGTGGGGTTGGGGCAGTAGAAAGTATGGAAACCTTACAAAAAATTGTCAGAACTTTTCGTTTATCTGCAAAAAGACTCCTCCTTTCAAATTCGATATAAAATTGTCACATTGAGAGATTACAACATAATTGATTATTTCAGTCATTCAGTAGTAGTCACAATGTTAGGATTTTTCCTACCATATTCCTACCATTGACCTTATCATCTACTGTAATATTTTGTCTGGGGAGCGCTAAAAGTTTCAGTAAGAGAAACTGTTGTGGCTCCTTACAGTTTAAACTACACTGACCACAAAGCCCTCTTTCAAAACATATATCCAAAAATATCTGAATCAATTGTTGAAAGAGTTGGCAGGTTGCATTTCAGAAACAGATGAGGTGTAGTCAGAATCATTTTGAGGGTGACCGATTGTTGACATTGGGGCAAATTGTCTGAAATTTGGAATTCCTTTAATTTCCGTTACTTCTTTACGATCTTAATTTCTTATCAAAAATTTTGTTGTGTTCCTCAAAATTTCAACCTTTTGTAAAAATCTTAACTTCTTTTCCTCTTCGGTTTCCTTTTCCACTATTTCATAAATTTCCACTCAAAATGATAATAGTTTATTGAATATTGTCAATTTTTCTGAAATTTCCACTTTTTCTAAATATTTGAAATTGTGACTTTTTATTAAAAAAATTCTGTGTAGCATCGATATATCACATAAGTTTGACTATTGGATGGATGAAACGATGGATGGATCAAACAAAAACTGTCAATCATTTGATTACAAAGGATCCAGCTATGGAGATATCTGGTTGAAAAAATGAGGGGCAGAAGCAAACTCTATACTTTGAAAAGTGGGAAAGGGGGGGAGGGTGGGGACATGTGCCTCATCCAACCCCTGTCACTATATGTAAAGAATTTAAAAGTATGCTTTGAGTGAATTTCAAACAAGATTACTGTTCATTGTTTACACAAAATTTTAAGAAAGACAATGTTTAGAAATATCTTCTGTATAGTCTGCTGATCAATGGCGTTTACATAATAAAAAAGTTTTTAACACTTTTGGTGATATCATTTGTGGTGATATGATTTGTGGTCAATAGCAGTCAAAAATGTGGTAACATCAATATATCATGTGCTGGAAATGTAGATGCTAATATCCATTTTTACACTGTTTTGGACTTCACATGTTACTTTAAAGGTTAATAATGCAGAAAATTAAAGTCATTTGCACACACTAGATACATTAATCGCTTTGCCAACGAAACTTTGTGTTTGAGCGGCAAACTAGGTTGCCCCAACTTTCTAAAGGTGTTTGTGAATCACTGTTTTCATGATTCACTAAGGGCACACAGAACACTAGACTGCAGACGTTTGGTGGAGTAAAATTTAAAAGTTCATCATTTCTGGCTAAATGATACTAATTAACCACCTTTTGTCTAGGAAAATTCTATTAAAACTAAATAGTGTGTAAAAGTAAGTTGGCCTGACGTTTCGATCCTAGCAGGATCTTCTTCAAGGGCTAAATGACAAGTCAAGCAAAAACTAAATAGTGTAAGACATTTCACGTTGTACTTAACTGGTGCATGAAGCTTTAAATATGTATGCAACTATTTGGTATGTAGCCCTCTTCAAAATCCAAACATTCTGTTGCATCTCACCTCACCCCCTCCCCCGATGCATCCACCCCCCAGAATGCTTATATCCCACTTATCATCCAAAGAAATATGGTGACCCACATGTTAGTACTTTATGACTTCTATGTTTTACCGTTCAAAAATGTAGTCAAGGAGTGTACAAACTATAATGGTTTCATCATCTATGATGAAGTATCTGCTTTCTTTCATCTTGTTGCTTTATATATCAAAAGGAAGGGTACTTACATTTAACAGAAAATTGCTTAATTTCACAGTAAATATTACAGAAACACCCAATCAAAAATTTGACCCATTATTTAGGGAGTGACCTACTTGTGTATCCTATCCACAGAGGTTCACTGGGCTTCCTGGTTAGTAGGCTGCATTAAGCATTTATAGTAGGTTAACCTTTGCATTGAGAGTTCAAACTGCAGAAACCAAACCTGACTTCAAAGAGAAAAACCCAGCAAGGTTGTTTTCAAACATTTCCATGTATTCGGTTTGTTTTTGTAATGAAATCAGATAGGGGAGGCAATGTTTTAATTATACTGTCAATTAGACATGCTTTAAAGGGAGAATCTCAACAGCAAATGGTCATTTCCATGCGACAGGTATTACATATAAAAGTAGGAGCTAGGTAGTCTTTACTATATTATGGTTACTAAGATGTTAAAATAAAAGAAGTGTAATATACAAGTTAGGCTATCTATCAGGAGGGTAGGGGAGTGGCATAGCTAGGGGGGGGGGGGTCAAGGGAGGGCACGGGCACCAGGTTTAGGTGGGTGCTGATATGGGAGAATGAGAGTTATCTTATTTTTCTTTCAGTAGTGGGGGGGGGGGCACAATTTTCTACTCTTGCACCCGGGTGCCAAAACCTCTAGCTACGCCACTGGGTAGGAGCACATGAAAAGGGGCACATGAAAAAGTCTGTGAATTTATAAAATATATGTATTGATCTGTTTGTGTAATGAAAGAAGATAGCAGAGGCAATGTTTTCATTATCCTGTTAATTAGACATCCTTTAAAGGGAGAGTCTCTAAATCAAATCTGCTCATCAATACAACTTTTAGTAATATTGTTAATCGTGATTGAAATATGAAGATAGATGGTACTAATACAGCTCTCTCTTTATTAATTATACTTTATTTTCTGTTGCAATCATGGTTGATTTAGTATGCTAAATTTAATTAATTTATTACACAGCTTAATTTGATCTTACCTTGTAAAGACCATGAACATATGGGCAAACCCTTAAAATTGACTTATAATGTAAAACAGTCGCAATTTGGTCTAGAAATTCTTTGGTACTTTATGGTGAAAGTAATGCAAAATAGTGAAAATACAAAATACCAATGATCAACTCAAATATTGTTGTTTAGTCTACCGTAGTCTTTACCATGTATTTGTTCATTTCTAATGGTAACCAACTCTCTCAATAATTAATGCACCCTGTAGATAATAATGTAGTAATCCTTATTACTGTTATATCTTGTTGTTGTAGCATTTGAGTGAAACCAAGTCCCTTCCTGCTGTTACACAACGACCAGAGGTGGTCGATGACTTCGTCCGTAACTTCTTGGTCAAGATGGGTATGATGCGAACTCTTGATTCTTTTCAAACCGAGTGGTAAGTGACAAATAATTTTTTGTTAAATAATTCTCTGTAATAATCTGTAGCAATTGTTAGAGGTGGTCCGGAGTGGGGAAGTGGGGGGGGGGGGGATGGGAGGGTTCAAAGAGAAAGGGAAAAGGAGAGAAGATAGATGAGATTAAGGATCGAGAAGGGATGAAGGGGTTAATGGATATTTCCTCACTGAAATATATATATAGGATATTTATCAATCTTAATTTTTTCCTAGTATTTTCGATATTTGGAGACCATTATTTTCTTGTGAAACAGGTTAGATAAGTTTTAATTGTAAGATGATGATGTTGAGATCAAGGACAAATCTCTTGCATACATTTTTGTCTTTCTTAGACCATTTCATAGTTACTCATGTCCTTCTATCAACCCAACATGACTACCACTTGTTTCTTGTGATATTAATAACCAACCAAACCATGGCTCTCTCCAGTCCAACCATTGAGCTACATTTATCCAACATTGCCCCTAGTAACTATAACCAAAACATATGCTCTATTTTCTCCACAATGGGTGATACAATTTTTTTAAGCAAAAACAAACAATTGTTATGTCATTTAGCTATTCCCACACACTTGTACTTCCTAATTAACTTTACCTATATCAGTTGACAGTTGTTGGTGGGTACTATCAAGTGTTTATAAGAACTTCCTGTGTGGTGAGATTAAAAGGCATTATGTAGTTTGTGCATATATTGTACACAGTGGTTGAGAAGAAATGTGAAAACAATGGACCCCATAGCATTTTCTCTGTGAAAGAATTTAGAATACTTACACTTCAATAGCTTTGATTAGCTCTTCTTTTTTCTCAAGGTGAAAAGAACCCATGGGAAATTCTGGAAGGTGGTTTAAATGATGATAGGTAGCAGTATCAAATGGCTGCTACAGGTGTTATCATCTTTAAAGGGATATATGCATAATAGTTATCATCTTACACTCTAAAGTCCAAATTGTAGAATGTTTAGATGTATACTTATTAAGCTCAGATGCTTGAGGCTTTGGATATAAAAGAAAATAGTCGTTTAACTTTTTAATCTCCTCCTCCCCAGACAACAATTTTTGTATGCATGCTTGAATGGGGGTGAGGTGGAAGGTGGGGGGGGGGGTTTAGTGTGTACATATTCTATGCTCTTTTTTTTTAAGCTCTGACATCACTTAAATTTCTTGTTCAGCAATTTGGCCATTATGTAGCATTGTGATCATTTTCTCTCAAGTGATGAGAGATAAGTAACATCATTGAGAGGATAATTGTGTATGGATAAGTTGGTAAGGGATGGCAAATAGCCCAAAAAAGTTGAAATAAACCCCAATAGATGTCGAAATTAAAATGAATCTGTTTAATTTTTTATTGATATATTCCCAAGAACTTTGATAGCTCAGTTTAGTAAAGCTGGGTACATTTCATTAACAATTTCAAAGTATTTATTTATTGACTAATGGAAAGAGCAATGATATTTCTTTGCTCTTTTCCATTCTCTAAAATTGTTCAACTTCAAATTTGGTTTACTTTTCTTCATTATTTGAACCAAACTCTGTAAGTGAAAGTGATGAGCTATGTTAGCATAGAACTGTATTGTCAAATAAAATATGAGATGAATTCACAAAAGTCAAGTTAAATATTCCTTTTAGCTGTCAAAGCATTTTAAGTGTATTACATAATTTTTTTTGTCCATTAGTAATCATGGTATATCACTTTAAGATGCCCCTGCTTTGAAATTAAGAGGTTGTTCTAATCCCAGGGATTCTAGCACTCTAGGAATTCCAGAATAACAATAAGAGTTTTGAAAACAAACTAGGTTAGTAACATCTTATTCACAATTGATGGATTGATGAAGCTGTTAATTAATGACATATCCTTGTCTCTCTAGTCCCCTGGAAAGCTAAAAAAAAAAGGGAAAAAGAAAAGAAAAGAAAAGCCCACTCTCACCATGTAAGCTGTTCACATGTATCCCAGATAAAAATGGGTGGGTGTTACTAAGCATAAGCAGTTTCTGTTTCCCAACTGCCTGATTCTACAGTGATATAAGGCAGAGGAATCAGACCACCCAAGTTTGGTTTAAGTAATGAGAAAATAAAATGAAAGGGGGAAAAATGGAAAGGATGCTAACATGCTTCTGGAGGGTGGGTGGGGGGGGGGGGGTGGGGGAGGGGTCAGTCCCCAATAAAATCAAGGTGGCCCAAGGCCCCCTGCCCTCACCTGACAGAATATTACAAAGCCTTTCTTATGTGCAGTACCTGTGAATTATATAACAATTAAAACCTAAGCAGTTGTGAATTCATTGATTCAGAAGTTACAAAGTATACCACTATGTTGGATATAAGCACCTTCAATTTTTACAAATTTTCTCAATTAGGAGTGGACACCACCATCACTTAGACACCTCCCACGAACATTTATACCCCTCCCCATATACCAAAAATGGTGGTTGTGCCCTTACCTCCTTCACCCCAAATCATTCATGGCCCTCCCCCTCTAACCCTTTTCTTTATTAATACTTAGTTTGTCTTTCAAACAGAATTTGTTGTAGAGTTGGCTCAGTATCTTTAACTACTATTTGATTCCAGAATCTGGTAACAATGTAGTCTGTTAATGAACTTTGCTGGTGAAGTTCTTGTTTCTTCAAAATAGTGACAAAAAATGTCTTCTATTCTTGTGAAAAGTTCAGGTTTACATTTCTCCTGTTAGTAATGTGAAAAATTAGTTGGGAAATGAAACTGTTTATAATCATATCACAAATAATAAATTCTTTTTATTAAACATTTATTTGGTGCTAATTAGGTGCCCTAGTTTGATAAATGGCAATCTTTTTTCATGTGCCATTATACCTACACAAATACTGGTCAGTGCACAATAAGACCTACTTGTAAGTGATGTTCTACCAAGTCATGAAATACCTTTTATTTACACTATTTTGGATTATGTACTGAATTTCACGAAGTGACAAGAACTAGTTTGCAAATATTATCCAAATAAGACATCTACTTTCCTGCCACTGGAATATTAATTTCATATCGCTTACAGTTGAGTGTTTCACTGTATTTACTTCCTTTCTTTCTTATTTAAGAGAGGAGTGAAGTAAAGTCCCCAAACCTTACCAGTTTGGATATTTAAGAACCACTATACTCATGTTTTAACAGTCTTCAGAAAGATCATCTCACCATGCTTAAAAACTTATTCTCAAATCATACCAATATCATGCCAGTTTCATATTACTGTTGTGTAAGTTATGAAGTATCATGCAAGTTTGATTGTATTTTGAATAGATAGGAACTTAGTGTCAAGAATACAAGCCATATATTTATCTTTTGTAGGTATGAACTGCAGGAGAGAGGAGAGCTAAACAGGGAAGACATCACCACAGTACCTGATGTGTATACCAGGAACCAGCAACTAGACAGCCTAGTCAAAACCATGAGGAGTGATTTGCAAAAATTCAAAAATGCAGCAAAGTATGTTGGGATGGCTAATAATTGTTCTCACATTCAACAAATATACATAATATAATATATAAATTGTCTCCTTAGCTTTCTATTTGTTAGAGGGGGCAGTGTTGGGGGGGGGGGAAGAGATGGGTTGGGTAAAGATAAGTAGGAATGGGATAGGTTGGGGAGAGAGGAGGATTTTGTGATTATATGATCATTTCTAATGTAGCATTATATAATTATTACATACAATTTCACAATGACTTAAAATATATATAAATATATATTTTTTTTATGAAACTGTTTTCAGTAAAGCCAAGGACACTTATGTGAAGCTTCGCAAAGAACGTGACTTTCATCGTATGCACCACAAACGGGTGGTGCAGGAGAAAAACAAGCTGATTGAAGATATCAAAAGGTAATAACTTCAAATTTTAACTTCCAACTGAGAAGGAAACATTTGTAAGAGGCTGGAACATATGTGTGCAGTTTTAATAGCATTTAAAACTGAGATGTATGAATCAGTGAAATGCCTCGGTAGGAGGAAGATGATCCTATCCCCTTAATCTTAATAACCAAGAGAGAAGGAATCAATGTTACTAAGAAGGGTGTGCAAAAATAGCAGTATCAAACAAAGTATTAATGTGTTTCAATAATTGGAGCAGAAGCTATGCAAAGAATCATCAGACAAGTCATTACAGTAAGTTAATATACTGTTAATATATTAATGGATTAATTTGCCTCTTCCAATAGTACCATAGAGCTAAAAGTTCACATGACACAGCATTATTTAGATATAACACAAAAATCTACGAAAGCCATGTGCAATAGTTTAGAATTAATACAGATGATTTTTTGAGTTTCTAAATATATTTATCCTATGAAGGCTGAAGAGACACTATGCCTCCTACGAACCAACCCTGACCCAGCTGAAGCAGAAGTATGAATCTGCCATGAAGGAGAAGATGCTGTCCAAGCTAGAGAGAGATAGAGCTGTAAACCAAGTAAGTCATCTCTGATTGTCATATGTTGCCTTATTTTAAATTGTATTTTCATTGGTCATTTTGAACAAGCAATTATTCACGTATAATTGGATACCCCTCAATCTAAGTAAGAAATTTTACCGTTTATTACAGTCATTTGGCTGTTCCTCATTTAGCATTTCCATCCATTAACTGTTTACTGCTGTGTTGAAAGATCTTGTGTCCTACAAAATAATGGTAATAGTATATCATTGTTAATGTTTATCAGTTTATGCCCAATATTATCCTTCCAAATAGGATATTTGTGGTGTTTTTATGTGTCCATGCACCTTATATTTCTTGTATTGCTCTAGTGTAGTAATATTTTCATTGGTTTCACTTCTATCATGTGTCCAGTCTGGATACATAGAACCAAGTTAAACTGACTGCCCTAAAAGATTTTTTTAAAAACCTGACTAACAATGAATCCTGTATAATAATCTTGAAGCATGGAAAGTGTGATTCATTATACCTGTCAATGAGGGCCTGTAATAGTACTATTCCAAACAGTCAAATCTTTAGTGAAATTCCTCAAGAGCAATGTCAAAACTAGACCAAGCATTGAAACTGCCTCTTGACATAGTTCTTAGATAAGTGAACTGTTTTGACTTGCTGTGGTGACCAGATTAGTAATAGTAGCTAAATGGGTTTATTTTTTTTCTGCTTTTGATATAGGTAGCAGGTCTACAGGCTACCCTCAGAAACTTGGAAACTGCGACCACGTTTAACTCGCAGAACATGACCAGGGAGGAGCGTCGTTTAATGTATGCGTCAGGAGAAGGACCCACACAGTCGGCTGTGAAAACGGCAAAAGAAGGCAGTTCTCGTCGTTATGAAGTTGACCCTAGCAACCTTGATGTCACTAACCAAGAACTACCCAGACATCCCAAAGTGAGTTGACAACCTACATAATTATATATATGCTTATTTCTTTGGTATATATTTATTTTTTTCTGTTTTAAACTAGAGAGGGGTTTCTAACATATTTTTTTTGTAGCATGGGCAGATTATGATAATATTGGCATCAAAATGTAAACAGATACACCAAGAAATGATTACATAGTTTCTGAAAAGTCAGGAGAGAAATTTAACTAGGGGGAACAATGGGGATATGAATTTATCAAAATTGAGAGTTTGGATGGTTTTGTGTCATATTTGAACCAATTTAGCTTCCAAGGTATGGTGCAATGAAGTAAGCTTAGCCAACCCAAAGGTCTTTTACCCAAACATCTGATATTAGTGAGTGTTTAGTATAAAATGAACCCTGCTTTGACAAAGTCTATTACCAGACACTTCAGTCACAGCATGCTAACTGAATTGAACTTTTACTGTGTAGTGTGGAAGGGAAAAGTTGGTCAGTTATGGTAAGTGAGTGTAAGTTTTGGAACAAGAGTAAATTCTGCTCTTAATTTCTGTTTTTTTTTTTTTTTTTTTTTTTTCTGTTTTTTTTTTTTCTGTAAATTCAACCTATGTACCTTTTCTGTCGATTCCATAGTCCTCATATTAACAAATTATACTTTCCCCAACTAAGTCTATTTGCAGACTGATACAACAAAAACATGAATGTCTGAAAAGAGGATTGCCATTCACTGAAAGGAGTGATGACATATGAAGCTGCTTCTCATAGTCCTTATAGACTGTAACATAAACTGACATTGAATGTAGTTGAGTGTGTGTTAAAGAGACAGCTATTTAACAAGGGAGTCATTAAATGGTCACCTGGGTGACCTGGGATATTTATTACTTAATAACATTTATCACACTCCTTTTTGGAGGTTCAATAGTGTTGTTGCTGAGAGATTCATTTTTTAAAATTTATTTTTAGAACACAGGTATTTGTCATTCCATTCCTAATTTTTGAAACCAGGTGAGCTTCCTAGTGTGTTTGATGGTAAAATATTCCACAACAGAATAATAGTGTTGACAAAACATGATAATTTCAAGAAATAGAAATCCAACAATGTGTCGTGAACATTTTAACAAGAATTGAGAGTCATATATATGTCTTGCTTCATAGGATTCTGATTTCCCAATCGATACCCGGGTCAACCCTGACCTGGCAGATGTCAAAGGACCTTCCTCGCACCTTACCAGGACTGGCGGATTCCGGCTCACTCACACCATACAGGCACATACATTAGCTGTTAGTAGGTAGGTAATATCTTACTTAAGTTACATGGAATTCAAAATTCACCCACACCATACAGGCGCATACATTAGCTGTTAGTAGGTAGGTAATATCTTACTAAAGTTACATGGAATTCAAAATTCTTCTTGGGTTTGTGTAGGAGACTAGAATGATAAATTTAGTTTGATGTGGGTTTGGTGAGGTGGTAACCGCCAAATTAGCAAATTATGAAGAAACCTATGACTTCACATTAACAAATTTCTACTCCTTAGTGCAGTCACATGATGGATGCATTTTCTTTTAAATAGTTGAGAAAATGGGACTAAATTCATTGATAACCTCACAAGAAATCAACTTCAGCAGTGTGAAATGATTTTTTTTTAAAGTTTTAATGGTAACATTCCTTCTCTTTACCTACTGCTTTACTAAGTACTGAATCACAACTACTTCAGTATTCATATTGAAATAAGATCCATTTTAGATTATCTCCTTTAAAACACCACAACTGTTCAGGATTGAAAACTTTGAAAAACTGAGGGCGATATTACAGAACACTAAATCAAAATGGCATCAGTTAGAGTTAGGATTTGTGAGAAGTTTTGTCTCCATTTAACAAATTTATGCTTCCTACAACTCAAACTGATAAATGTATTTCTTTTTGTCATATCCCCTCCCCTATACCCTCTCTCTAAGTTCCAGTTCCTAGCAGGCGTGTTGAGAGGGTATGTTTATCACTTGACACTACTCTC
Organism: Apostichopus californicus; assembly: GCA_020650975.1. Lineage (NCBI taxonomy): Eukaryota > Metazoa > Echinodermata > Holothuroidea > Aspidochirotida > Stichopodidae > Apostichopus > Apostichopus californicus. The sequence goes on along the minus strand of JAIPMN010013929.1, from coordinate 14,049 downwards.
TCAAGCGGTAATTGTAAAGATTCACAGTTTTGTAACAACAATGATCATATGACTGTCTCCTTGATTGATCTTCTCTTAATTACTTAAACACAAGTAAACACAACTAAAAAACAAATTAATAAATAAGCCAGCAAGTTAAACAATGGGTCACTCATGCACAAACATCAACAAACGTGTTAGCCTCTGGGAAATGTACTTTTAGTAATTTTAGCACACAAAAATGTTGGGCCAATACACTGATGACCTTTAAAGGGATAGTCTGTCAGCCCACAATATAACGCTGATACAATAAATAATTCCACAAATATTCCACATTGGTAGCTGCAAACCATATCTCAATATCTTGTCCCTTACTCCAAATATGACTGTTTGAATGCTAAATGTTTTTACCAGATAAAGCATTCCTTACTCCAGGCACTAGATCAAAAACTCTGTGAAACCATTATGGTAGATGTTTCTCAAAAGCTTCATTTTCCTATTTATGAAATCACTAACGTTACTATTGCCAGATACATTTATAAAATTTTAACACCAAAAAAAACTCTAAGGATACAAAATACTTTAACATAAGCATGTGGTTTTGACTTTTGACCTACGTATGCAAAGAGTTTCCACACAATTTAGTTAAATAATGAAATTCAGCTAAAAGAATATCACTTGAAAGACAATACTACACTAAGTATTATTTATACCCATCGATCCCCTCTGAAGTGCTCTTTCTGCCTAAATGGTAGAATTGGCTCAAAGGAGTTATTGAAACTTTCAGTATCTCGCCACAGTATTGGTATGATTTGCGATATGTTCTCACCTGGTTCTACTTTCAGGATATTTTTATATTTCTTACATGAAAAGTTTGATTGTAAACATTTTTCTGATAACTTTGTATTATGTTTTTCTCTAATTTGTCATCACAGTGTGGCCTTGCATCCAAAGAAGCAAATTCTTGCGACCACAAGTGATGATCAGACCTGGAAAATGTGGTCGATACCAAACGGTGACATCATCATGACCGGAGAGGGACACACTGACTGGGTGGCAGACTGTGATTTCAGACCTGAGTGAGTTTCAGCCATGGCTAAATCTGCTGAACATCCACCACTCGATAATAAAGCTAATAGCTCCCTTATACACTGGACTAAGACCAGGAAGTCTCCACATTACTGCCTAGTGCCATTGACTGTCTTCACAAATGATAGGTGGGGGGTGGGGTGGGTGGGGAGAGCAACAACCTCTGAGTCCATTAGAGGGCCCATGGAAAATATGGGATGAAGATTAATGTGTTCTCATTTCCATAAAACAGCATCATTTCAAAGCCAAACCTTACTAGCAATGCCCCCTGATCATTGACACCCCTTTAAAGTGTACTGTGGTGAAAGTGACATGGTAGTGATCTACTAGGCAGAGCTCTGGGTAAATTTAAAGGTTTGAGTCAGTCTGACCAAAGCAATCTACCATTTGCACACAGTGGAATAACCCCTAGTCTAATCAAGTGATCTATAGATGTTTAAGTCACTGGGATATTCCTAATGAACCAGTTATTGTTTAATCAAGTAACCAACTAACGTCTAACGAATTAATGTTGTGACTTTTGCTTCCATTACAAACCTCCATGGCAAAGATACTGCCTATTTTCACCACTGCTTGTGTCATTTTGGTGAACTACAGACTAAGCAGATTTTGTTTTCAAGTATCTTATGTTTCCTGTAAAGGTGAAATGTTGTCTACCATATAAAGGCAAATTCAGTGCAAAGTGTAACTATATAGGGGTTATTTACTCTTCTCAGGATTATTGAATCCCACTTACAGATCACTGGTCAGGTGTGAGACATTTAAATTCCTTTTGAATCTAGAGAATATTTTATTATTTATATTGCTCGAGAAAAGCTGTCAAACTACTAATTATACATGCTGTAATTCTTTGTAATAATCAGCTTTCTCATTTCACCCCCTCTCTTGGGCAACCCTCCATTCTTCCCAAAATACTGTGTAGTACTTTGGACTCTCACAGTAATAATATGGAAGTGTTTTTGGACCTTTGATATATTTTTTGTTTTTACAGTGGTGCACAGCTGGTGACAGGAAGTGGTGATTCTACAGTCAAGATCTGGGACTTCTCCAAGGCTGAATGTGTGCATACCTTTACTGATCATCAACATGCAGGTATAAATAGATTTTATTATATATCATATCATATCATATATTATACACAATTATGCACAATATATTTTATTTACACTCTTTTTTTTTTCTCCTGACAGTTTGGGGATGTAGTTGGCATACATGTGGTGACTTTGTTGCTAGTTGTTCTATGGACAATACATCCAAGATATGGGACTTAAACAGGTATTTTCATTTTAGACTCCTCTGTGTTTATTTGTTCTTATTTCTGAATGGTCTTGCTGAGGAAAGCTTGTCTTTGAATGGGAAGTGATGATGGATCATGTAGTGTTTCATGTATACGTATTATATCCTGTTAGCATGTGTGTAGTTGTATATGCATGGGGGGGGGTCAAGGGATATAAATTCTTGGTGTCCTTCTGACGCTGTGTTTTATCATTGTGCTTGAAAAAGTAAGTAAAGTCTGTACAAGGGTTATCCACTCCATAATGAAGTGTCTGCTCTCTGCTGTGCTCAAAACATCTTGTTTGCCTTGTCACTTTATTTAATAGAAGGTACAATAATTACTTGGAACAAGCCTTACCCATGCACAGTGTAACAGATACACTAAACTGTTGACCCCTAATTAATGAAAAGACCTATATGTGTATATGAATGCATATGTGCTTAATGAGAATGTACACGTATAGGTGTGTACATTCCCTTTGTCCTAATTAAAACAACACTTATGACAAATTGTTCTTAATGTTGATTTGTTTTGTTTCATTAATCCAGCCTGAGGTGTCGTGTCACTCTGAGGGGTCATGCAGATTCTGTTAATTCCATCCACTTCTTACCTTACTCTAACACCATACTGACCAGTTCAGCAGATAAAACTGTATCTTTGTGGGATGCTAGAACGGTAGGTCACTAAGCAACTACAAGGTTCCTTACAATAAACTCATAATAACAGTATATAACTTCCAAATAAATTTAAATATTAAAAAAAACAAAAAACATTAAATCAATAAAAGGTAGATATTAAGCCTCATGAAAGCTGATGTCTGAAAACCTTTATAATCTTCATACTTTGTAATACTTCTTTTGTACTTCAATGATCAGGTAACATTGAAACTGAAGCTTACAGACAGTAATAAATGTTTATCCTAAAAGATGTGTTAATCATGGAATGAAAATATTGTTTTGTTTTTTTCCCTTCCACATATTTCTTGTGTCTGTTACTTTGTTCTTATACATAAGGGTCATCAGTAAAAGTACCCTAAATTAGCTTGTTTAATAATTGCTGAAATTTTTGGAAAGTACTTCTCAGTAGGTCCTCTCCTCTTAAATCATTTTCAGAGATGAAGGAGTGTGAATCTGTGAGCAGGATACATTAGACAGACAAGGAAACTTCAATGAGAGTGGCAACAAATTAGTTGTTGAACTTTGATCATGATTAGTGAACATTAATTGATTATTTAGTTATGGGTGGATCGGAACATCTCCAAATGTTTATATAACTGCTCATTAAGGTTTGCATAGCAGGAAATAAATATGTATGTATGTTGTTAGTTTGTTGTGTGAATAACTAATGATGTGCCGATTTCAGCGTTTTTCATCAGGTGAACTGCATTTCTACGTCATCTGGATACGTGATTTGCTCAATTGAATGTTTATATTAGTAATTAATTATTGAGTGTTAAATTTACCAGGAGATGTATAAAATACTGAAGTCATTTTCTACCTTTTTTTTTTTACATTCTCTTTAATTTGTATATAGGGTCTTTGTGGACAGACATTCTATGGTCACATTCACTCCGTCAACCATGCAGCCTTTAATCTCAAAGGAGATGTTGTTGCGTCTTGTGATTCTTACGGAGTGGTCAAGCTGTGGGATAACCGCACATGTGCAGCAATAAGCTCTGTTGAGATTGGCCCCCATCCAACCAATCGTGTGGCATTTGATAGTTCAGGAACAGTTCTGTCCATTGCCAGCAATGATGGGACAGTTAAGATACTGGATCTTGGCAGTGGCCAGGTGAGTTGTTGTAACAACTTCTAAAAGGTCCCCAGAGAGAAGCTGGTCAGATCCTTCAGCCTGGGTGAATGGGTATAGGATAGGGACGATAAAACCAACATGCACAATGGTCATATCTGTTCTCTAACTTGTTGACTGCCAAGCTCTTTCCTTCCCCTATTTTATTTTGATAGTGAACAGTCAAGTTGAGAGCAAGGATTTAGATTAGTCACTTCATTGTAGTTATTGTCCACACATGAAAACACCTTTTTGCTATAATAATATAAACTTCAAATTATTACTTTCAATTTTGGGAATTTTAATAATTAGCAGGATAAATAAAAGCATTGCATGATATTGGTAAAACAAATTTAAATACAAAATTCACTAAACAATGTCACTAAACAAAGTCATTCAACAATGAATAGTCAATTTTCAAAAAGAGAAAAAAATAACTGAATTATGGAGAGTAAAAGAAAAACAGACCATAGGAAAGTTTACAAATTTTTGATTTTCAAACGTGAAAGTACTTTTCATTTGTTGAAATTTAGTAGAACAACTACAGTGCTCTTTTGGGTGTTAAATACTTCATGGGTTTTGTTACAAGTACCTAAAATTAGCAACCAAATGCAAACAGCTGGTTTCATACTACTGAAGTTTTAATAGATTTAAATTAATTTTACATGTAGAATTTATCACATAATGTCTTTCATTCAGATTCTGTTGTTGTAATTTTGTTGTTTTTGTTCTTTCAGATTACCATTCTGGATGGTCACGAAGATTCAGTTCAGGCAGTTTTGTTTGATAAGGCTGGTGATTTCTTAGTTTCAGGAAGCAGTGACAACACAGTCCGTATTTGGTCATAAAATCTGCTTTTAACGAAGTTGACTATTATTTGTTGTTCATATTTTACTTCCCTTTCTTGTACATGAAATTTACTAAAAAAACTATACATTAATAAGTTGCTACTTTGAACTGCAGAAATGTTTTTTCATTGAAAGATTCACAGATTGCTTTGGTACTAAGGTTATGGTTAGTTCTTAAAAGATTTATCCTAGGGAAAGTAGTTGGATAGTTTGTAATACTTGTTAAAATTAAATTAGTTATGACAGCAGGCAGAAAGGTCACGGTAAAACTCTAGCAGATAGGATTGGTAACAAAGAATAAATTAGAAAGTTGGTGAGTAAAGGATGTAACACACTTTTTGTAAGCTAAAAGAAAGTTTGATCTTCTAAAACGATAGTTGAAAATGGTTTTTCGAAGACACAATTGGCATGATTGTAAAATTATACTTTTGTTTCATTTGAAGCAGCAGTGTGAAATAGAGTAATAATTAAACAAGAATAATACAAAACCAAATAAGTGGCTACTGTTTAACTTCTGAGAAAATTTGATCTGATAAACAGTATTATATCAAGTAGATATATGAGCAGCCCACAGAATATGGGGCAAAAATTTGCACCAAAATATATTCTGAAAGTTTAAACACTTTTACTTGGAGTGGAAGGAAGGGGTAGGCAGACAGGGGCAAATATATGGGGCAAGGTCAACTTATATATATATGATTATTTCAATAAATGTGTAGAGGTGTAGCTTCCCAATAATACCCCCTTGGGGCATCTACCTGTCCTTCTTTCTGTGTCCTATGTGGCTTATGATACAGCGTATGAAAGTTGAATTTTAAATTGTTGACAATGCACACACACATTCCTATGTAATAATGAATTATTGGATTTCTTGATCTAGATTAAAACGATTCCACAAAGCCAGGTTTTAACTTGTAACTATGATCAACAAATATGTAGAAAGAAAAAAGAAAAGAAAAAAATTTAACACAACGCAAGAAAGAAAAAATAGCAAGTCATCATATGCACATTCATAGTTTTATTATTGTAATATCAAAACTACAACACACTGCTACTTTTGGATTTCTATACAAACATCTACAACAAAACACACAAAATAGGAGAATAAAAAAAAAAATGAAAAATGAAAAATTGGAAACAATATGAGACAGCTCAGCCAACAACTAAGAGGTGCAGTGGGCTTTAACTGAATCCTGGGACATGTGCTTGAGAAGGGACTTTGAATGCAATCTGAAACAGTGAACAAAGAAAAGCTAATGTTATGTCAACATAAAACATCCTCACCATTACTGACATTGTGCTCTTACCCCCCCCCCCCCCTAACATACCTGGTGATATCACCCATCACTCAGGGAAGAGGACAGCTTGTATAAACCACAATATGGTCCGAGTGTAACTTCATCAGTGTTTCATACCATGAAGTTGATGTTTGAACATCTTAACATTTATAACATAGGTTCTTTATGGTATCATTTAATATTACAATCATAACATAGGTTCTTTATGGTATCATTTAATATTACAACAAACAACACACGAATATGCGTTTGACGTAACAGTAATTCTGTATAGACCCATAATTACAAACCATCTCCTAAACTCTGTCCACCCTGCCACATGCTAAATTCACTGGATAAAAAGAGCAGATCAAACCTAGGTCGGAAATAACATATCCCTAATGAAGAGGGTCAAAAGTCAAAAGAAGACAAATAAATATGTTTTGCCCAGAATATATATTTGTCTGGGAATACATCCTGTCAATGGAAGTAATAGAGGTCTCAATGTTTGACTGGACATATGTGGTTAGTCTAGCATATCCTAGGGTCAACCTTTTTAAGTTGCAATGTGAATGATTTGTGACCATTGCAATGTGTATTGAGTTGATCAAAATACATGTCACCTGGAAGTAAATATTAACCTCTTTAACATTTACACAAGGAAGGCTGAAAATTACACTTTAACAATATTCTTTGGTAACAACCTCTGACTCGCATCTCACTAAAACGTAAAACATGCCAGTTATTTTTTATCCAATCTAACAACGAAGAAAGAAAAGCAGAAGAGTGTTGTATAAACACCATGACTGCTTGAAATCCTAGTCAGTCTACATTAATAACAATATTAATCATAGAAAACATAATAACAGTATCATTTAGTTTCATATCTTGGGACAAGGCTATTTCTTAGCTATGCATTGCACTTAAAAAAAATAATAATGTCAAAACATTTCCTACTTAAATTACAGATTAAAAGCTAAATGATTGTGGGTTATAATACTGAGTGAGGTGGATTGCCTACATGGATGATTTAATGGCACTACTAAAAACAATTCTCAAATCTTTCTACATTTATCCATCTCAAGAAATTCTAAAAACTATTCCTCGTGCACATTAGGAAATATAATAAATTACTTTAATGAACCAGCTTTTAATTAGTCCAGCAGGGACCACGATTCGTACGGAGGATGCCTTTAGTCCTCTGAGAAGAACTGTAAATACTCGTTCACTCATTCAAAGTCACAAAGCACTCAAATCTCTGAATCGGAGATCAATTTTCTGATGATTACGGAGATGAATTGTCTATTAATCGTCAATTACTTAAGACATCTTTAAAAGCCTTGCCGTCCTGATATCGATTCCAAGAGTGACTGAGAATGACAATTGTACCACCTGATTAATTACTTAATACCATTATTATGATGACCAATGACTCAAACAGTCTGGCAACTCGTTAATTTACACAGCATACTTTGAATTTGGTTTTGGTAGAAGAACATTCTTTTCTCAGCATTTATGAGAAAGAAATTCTCCCAAATGAACTAAAAAAGACAAAACCTTGAGTTGACAGAGAAAAACAAAACAACGATGATGACAATCCTCGGCTACGAAGCAGAGTGATTTGCATGCAGAAATTATAGTGAGCCATTATTTATCTACAATTTTGGTTTCAAGTTGCTTTGTAAGTAATCACATTAAGCACAAATATACTAAATACTTTATACATGCTAATCAAAAAAAATAAGGAAAGGAAAAGAAGGAAACAAGTTTTTTTGTTGTTTTAATTTAGTTCTGTACAATGCCAATATGAAAGAGAAGAAAACGGACTGGGAAAGAATTTGGAAGATGAGCTTAAGTCTCGTCAAATACGAGAGACTCGAAAGGAAGTCACTAAAGAGAAAAAGTTAACATGACCTTAGAAACAGATACTTCCCCATGTCCATTTTGTTCCCCCGACTTTTTCAGTTTGCAAGTATCTATTCATCTATCCACTTCATTGCCCATGCAACAAAACATGAAATTTATTAGATACAAATACATCACACAAATAGGTGGTAGGTCTCACATCCATAAAAAAGTAACCATTTTGTCATAGTATTCTTTTGTCATGAATTGAAGGTACTTGCAACTTTGAGATGCATCTCCTTTCCACACAATATAATGTGCCACCCCTTGCCACCATCCCTGCCAAACACTATCAATAACTGCTTAGTATCATGTTGTTGATAAAACGTTCTGTTTGTGCATGATATTTCTCTCTCGTTTGCTTGTAAATGTTTTCTTCTAGAATTCTAACTCTGGCAGTGAGGTCAGCTAGACTGCTCATTGATAATACAAATATGATTCTATGTTGGGAGTCGTCTAAAAATGATGTTTTGTGTACCTCCCAATTCCAGATGTTCCAAACACTAATGCCTTTGAGCAGATGGAAAACAATCCTAACATTCTCTGATTGGCTGTTTGAGATACTGACGTATCCTCAGGTGAAAGGATAAAATTCATCTGACATCGTCATGATAACGTCACTCGCTAGTTTGGAAGATAGAACTCTTCTGTTGTTTTTTGTTGTTGCACATATTTAATAAATATTACGAGACTTCAAGATGTGGTTTGGCGGTCAGATGGATCAGCTACGGTTTCTGTCCAACGTTTCTCAAAGAATGCCCTCAATATATGACCCGCTTGGCCCACCTCTGATTCATCCTCATTGAAGGTTTCACAGTTGTCAAAGACGAGGCGAGTATCAGCTGCAAACTCCTCCTTTAATTTGTACCTTAAAAAGAGGAGACAAAGGAACATAATGAATCTATATTAAATGTAAGGCGGCGGGCTGCTGTTTCATTTCTTTTCAAAATTTTCATCAATTACATTTGAGCCCCAGCAAACAGTGCCTTAAAAAAAGCCTATTTCAAAATCATTTTCAGGTGTTTGTCTGTTAAAAAAAAAAAGCATCCTTTCATAATAACAGACCAAACAAGACTTGTATAACACATTTAATGGCAAAGTTACAAACAGAGTGGGTATGCTGGTATTAAAACAACTAGAAAATATATATCAGGTATTTCAATGCTAATGCCATGCTCCATGACTCAGTCTCAGAAAGCAAACTGATGAATGAAGTCAATAGATTTGGACAAGGTTAATCTTCAGACAACTTGAGCAGAAGGAAACTCAGAAAAATACTATCATCAACTTACTGTCCACTCTTAAGTTTATTACGCATCGTTCCGAAATCCATTGGAGCACGGATGACTTTCTTGTACTGGGGAAACATCTTAGTATTGACAGCATTAAGGAACGGCCAGGCACAGTCATGCTTGTCCAGTTCATTGAGTAAAGATCTGCAGGAACAAGAGGAGAGACAAGAGTATCCATGAAGAACATTCAACAGTATTTTGTCAGCTAAACGTCATCATGAACTTCCGATGAGGGCTGGCTCATCAGCTCTTTAATAGCGACTCACATGAACTAAAATGGAATGAAATATCCATGTAAAATTACATTTCAGATTAGTGGTGTAACCCTGTGGGTGGGCTTGAGGGTGGGGTGGGGGGATGTGGCACTCTCCATCCATTTCCTTAACAATCGCTATTTCATCCTGATAACTGAATTAGTTCTACCATTCACAAGTAGATGGAAGATTCCATTTGCCGTTTCATTCCCCTACGTGACTATTTTCAATAAGTCTACATCAACAAGCACCAACCATATAGGTAGGTCTGCTGTTTGTCCTCCTATACTCACTTGCATGGCTGCATTTCCTTAGGGACCTGGCGTTTCTTTGTCTTCTCTTTCTTCTCTCGTTTTGGTTTCTTTTCCTCCTCTTCCTTGTCTTTCTTCTTTCCCCCTTTCGGCTCCGGTGTTCCTTCCACGCTGGTATCCATGGCCTCTGTTGAGGTGTTCACATCGGAGTTGCTCCCACTGGGGGCGCTGTTGTTGCTTCCTGCAGCAGCAGCAGCAGCAGCGAGGGCGGCAGCTTCCTCCCTGGCAGCCTTGTTCTTCTTCTTCCGCAGGTTATCTTGTTTCTTCTTAGCCCGATGGCAAGGAGGGCAAAACCATTTCCCCTTAGGAAGCCTGAAGAAGGGAAGCAATCAAATATGAATATTAAGCTTTATTTAATTATTCTTAAGACTGCCAAACAGTTTAACTTTTTCCCAATAAAACACAAATTCTAACACATCAGCGAGGAGAAGAAGAAGTAGAGGGCAGCAGACTTTGGTTGGCAAAGAATCTGAGGAGAGACCTTTGGTAACCATAGTTAAAGATGACTTGACGATGTAAACACATTTCATGATCATCTTTCATGTTTATAGCTTCAAAACACACCTCCCTATAACCTGTCATGAGAATTCTTCCCAAACAATGAATCATTTAAGATGTTGTGTTGTATTGTGTTGGCTTAAATGTTTGACAGTAGATAATATTAATCAACCAGTATATAATAAAATATTTGTGTACATTTGTGTGTTAATGTGTGTGTGTATATCCATATTCGACAGAACGAACAATTTTAAGTACTTACTTTTTCATGGGTGGTTCTAAGCATTGCGGATGATAACTTCTTGGACAGGCGTGACATTTCAAGAGATCTCCTGTGGACTCTTGGCAATCCAGACACTTGCCTGGCTCTCCAGTAGACTAAGGAGGAAAAACAAAGCATTATTAAAACTATCAAATATCTTGTAAAAAGCAATCAAATAGTATTAATAATATTGCCTGGCTCTCCAGTAGACTAAGGATGGGATACAGCATTATTAAAACTATCAAATATTTTGTAAAAAGCAATGAAATATTACTGAATTACATTACAAATGGCTTACTGTGAGTGAGATAGTCAATAACTATATAGATAATAGTGTAATTTTAGTTAGAAAGCTTTATTGCAGAGCAACAAATGTGTGACAAAGATTTAATAATTAACACAAGATCTGAATTTCTTAAACTTCAACTGACGACAATGGCCGACTTGCTAGAATTCTGCAAGTATCATGGTGGGCTCAATCATGTCTTGAAATGACAAATGTTATAGTTTGTGGAATCAATATCCCTAATTAACACATATCTGACTTTTGCAATTAGTTTTATAGCAATATGCATATCTATATTTTACATATTTGACAACAAATTTGATAGAGCTCTCGGTTATTCCTGTAGATGCATCTTTGTTAATAAAGACGCCGGTTCGGCGTGCTCTATCCTCTACATGACTACAGATGGTTCATAATTGTATCAAAGAATAAATCTAATGATCTGGGAGGTGGACCTCTGCTAGATTCAACAGAAGCCATAAATTCAACTCAATTCACCTTTTGGACACAGGCCTTACAGAACCAGTCACCATCTGGAATGGTATCATTGCCTGGTTGCACACAGTAAGTATGGAAGCCCTTATCACAACCGTCGCACAGCAGAAGTAACGCCTCGTTGTCACCTTTACGGCATAACTGACAAAGCTGAAAGTAGCAAAGGAAGAGAAATGGTCGACATTAGCATTAAAAGGGTTAGATTAAAAACAAAAATTTACATATATGCAAATACTGATAATTACCATCCAGCCTGACCCCTGACCCACAAATAGAAAAGAAATTTCTTTACTCTTTGTCTGTATACTACGCAAAAATCTTGCTACTTGAACTAATTTTTGGCGAGCAGAAATATTTATCAAAAACAACCATTTAACTTCTTACTGATGAACAATCATGAAATGATGCACATGTGACTGCAGAACACCTGCATTACTGTCAAACCCCTGCATAACTGTCTATAAATACCTACATATCAATAGTCAAATGCCTAAATAACTCAAGCTCCTGCACATTTAGCATATTAACCGTTATCTGCCTGCACGCCCCCCCCCCTAGAGATAACCCTGCACAACTGAGAACCATACACCGAGGTGAGCATATCGACTGCATATGTTATAATCAGCTACTCTGGATATCCAACATATGGTCTGCCTATGTTATAATCAGCTACTCTAGATATCCAACATATGGTCTGCCTATGTTATAATCAGCTAATCTGGATATCCAACATATGGTCTGCATATGTTATAATCAGCTACTCTGGATATCCAGCATGTCGTCTGCCTATGTTTTAATCAGCTACTCTGGATATCCAGCATGTCGTCTGCCTATGTTATAATCAGCTATTCTGGATATTCAACATATGGTCTGCATATGTTATAATCAGCTACTCTGGATATCCAACATATCGAAGGGTATGTTATAATCAGCTACTCTAGATATCCAGCATATGGTCTGCATATGTTATAATCAGCTACTCTGGATATCCAGCATGTCGTCTGCATATGTTATAATCAGCTACTCTGGATATCCAAACCAGCTGCTGTACTACTCACCACTTTGATGATGGCTTTCTCCCAGGTGATGCATTTCTCTAACATCTGGAGACAGAGGTAGAGTTGAGATGCTGAGGTAGAGTTTTCTGTGGCCGTCCGCCAGACTTGAAGACCCTTGGGGATGTCTTCTTCTTGAACTGGCTCTTGGTAACTGCAACAAGAGGAAAATGACTTTTACATCTCAACATGTATGGCACAGACAAAACAGCAAAATATCACTATGACATATCAACAGTTGCACAGCTTGGGCATGTTTACCAGCAGGTATACTTATCTGAAAATGCTTCAAGTACACAAAGCTTTAAAATAAAATAGTTTCTAAGGCTTTTCCTTGGTAATAGTAGTTGTGAGCTCAAGAAAATGTTATCCCATTCTACCATTTGAATTGTGGGTTATTTTTGTGTTAATTTAATGCTCAGCAAGTGTTTGTCCACAACTCCCTAGGGACCTAAATTTGGGGGGGAGGGGGTTGTGTGGGGGGTTGTGTGGGGGGTTGTGTGGGGTTTCTCACCCCTCCAATAATTGGCTGGTATCTTCAATAGTTCAAAAATCGGTGGTCAAAAACATGCCAGTTGGAAACTTTTATCCATGCAACATCTCTTTTAAATAATTTAAGCTGATTGCACTCTTGACAGGATAATTCTGACTATGAATGCCAGTAATATTAGGCTACTTCGAATATTTCTAATTTTAGGCATACATTTGAAATCACACCATTTAAATTGCCCAAGCACAGAAACATGTAAATGAAGAGGTGACATCTATTTTACATACAGGTGACTTCATCAACATTTAATAATAAAATGAATTCTTAACCATCAAAAACACTTACTCTTCTTCTTCATTCTCTGCTTCGTTCAATTTCTCTTGAAGGAAATTTGTAGTTTCTCTGAAAGAACAAAAAAAACAAAATAGCAATGAAGATTCAAAGGCTGTCATGTGACGGCGATGAGTTCAAGTTGAATATTGTTCAAATCAAAAGGAGTTTAACCCTTGGTCGACCTCGCGAGAGATCCTACAGGGGATAATAGATTGTTTTTTATAGAATACACACTCTTTTTTTTCTTCTTGGGAAAGTTGTCTATTGTTCAGTCAAGGAGCTGCTGGTAAGTGAAGTCTTATGTTATCACTTAGTATAGAAGCCATAAACATACCCGAGGTCGGAGCTAAAGAGCCAATTAGGGAGGGATTTCTAAAGGGGAGGAATTCTAAGTATTGAGGATATTAGAGACTGAGCGGTTTCTATTGTCTGGGTAGGAAGTGGTTGCTACTTTGTCAGAACTTTTTTTTTTTTTTTTTGTTCTTTTATATATAAGTACACCTTGAATATTGTTATGTAACACACAGCTGTTTTATGATACTTTTGATCACGTAAAATACCTTTTACAAGGCCACCATCCAGACACTGCCAGTATAGTTCACAGCCATGCA
>JAIPMN010013927.1:0-10746 GCA_020650975.1 Apostichopus californicus | reverse complement strand
AGAACTGCCGGCGAACGTCCCCCTCGGACACCACTACGTCACAAGTATAATTTGTCAATAAGGTTTGGAGCTTACTATATTCATCTGTAAAATCTTGCTGGTCAAAACGATATAAAAGTGATTCAAATCATTGGCATAGTCAGGGCTCATTTCTGGTATATGGCGAGAACTAGAGTTATTACTGTAGCCACTCATAAGGCGAATACCCTCCCAGACACGTTTCATGTTATTGTCTGTGAACAGTTTCTCTATCTTGTCCCGGTAAGCGGCTTTCTCCTGGGCGATCACTCTTTTAAGCTCCTTTTGTACCTCCCTCAGTGCGCCCGAGTCACCCCTCTTGAATAGGCCCTTCTTCTTGTTGATGATATTCTTCACCTTCTTTGTGATCCACGGTTTGTTGTTTGGAAAAACTTTGACTTCCTTCGTAGGGATGGTATTTTCAACACAGAAAGATGTAATCGCTTATTGTACGTGTCAGTTCATCCAGGTCAGCGCTGGCCTCCACAAACATATCCCAGTCTGTACTATCCAACTCAGCCCGCAGATGATCAACAGCGTCATTGTTCCATTGTTGTACATGGATTACGCGGGGATTCTCCCTCTTCACGATGGGTCAATATCTGGGCATCAGATTAACCAGATTATGGTCTGCTCTACAGAGTTTGGGAAGTTGGACGGACAGATAAGCGTCTTTAACATTTGTATAGAGCAAGTCCAGGGTTGCAGCTTCGCGGGTGGCACACTTGACTTGTTGATAATAATGCACACTGCTTCGTCTGAGATTACAATGGTTAAAATCACCGTTGATTATAGTGAGAGCATCCGGAGTAGTCTCTGCTGGCATATATGGTAAATTAGTAACTAGGAGGCAAATGTTCAGAGTAGCAAATATTAAATGTAAGGTTGATGAATTCGTGCAGTAAATAAGATTTCATGTACTTCCACATCCTGGTATTTTCAAGTTCTAAGTTTAGGTGTATTTGAACCATATGGAGAGGAGGTTAGAAAGGAACTTTTTTTTACAAAACGTCTAAAAAGTCATTTGAAAAAATTATCTTTGAAAAAGTTTGTTGTTGTGTTGATGTTGTTATGTACAAAGCTCTAGAGAGGACATGGTAAAACAAAAATTATATCGTACGTAGGTAATAATACTACTTTACGTACGCAATAATTATCACGTACGTACGTAATAGTACTACATACGTACATAATAATATCACGTATGTATGTGATATTTATTACGTACGTGCATGATATGTATTGCGTACGTACATAGTATTATTACGAACATACGTAATAATTACTACATACGTACGTAGTACTCACTAAGTGCGTAATAATTATAATGAATGTCATCCTACTGTACGTACAGTACGTAGGTACGTGTTTATATTACGTGATATAGCCTATGTTAACACTTCTCTAACGTAAGCGAGACTGTGATATACTGCGGGACACATCTTCATTTAAAAGATGGAGAGGGATGAACTTGTCCGGCATTTTCATTCCGCGGCTCAATCGTTAATATAAGCTTGACTTCTGTGATTGGATGATTGATACATGCGAGGTACAGTGAACGAGAAGTATTATTATATTATAATATAGTTAAACCGTACATTATACGGTACATATATGCACGTATCTTGCATGTATGCCGATATGTTACAGTATTTTCGTACTGCTACTTCTTAGGTAGTGAACTTAAAATTATCACATGTGTACGTAATAAATATTACGTACGTACGTACGTAGTAATATTACGTACGTACATGATCAAATTATTTTTCCCATGTCCTCTCTAAAGCTTCGTAGTTATGAAACACAACTTAATGAGACAAGGAGTGAGAATGAGCTTCTATTTCCATTTATTCTACAGCTGGGAAGTACTGCGGTTTCTCCTCTCCAATCTGAGGTATTGGTTAGATGAATACATGTTTGACGGTTTTCGCTTTGATGGAGTTACCTCTATGATTTACCATCACCATGGCATAGGTAAGATTCGGATATATGTCTAGGCAACAGTTTAAATCTGTGTACTAGTTACCTCTATGATTTCCAACTGTCATGGTATAGTAAGAATAGGATGAAGTAGTTACCTCAGAATTAGTCACTAACATTGTGTACTAGGTAACAGCTAGTGGATGTACTAGTAACCTCTACTTTACAATGGTCACGGGATAGTTAGATATTAGTTACCTCTGACGTACCACCAGCAAAGGTCAAGAGTTTAATATATACTGTATATATATTATTTATCTCTGATATACCACAATATCATTGTAAAGGTTACAGATAGTGTATGTACCAGTTACTGTACCTCTATGATGTACATCAATCATGATAGTAACATGTACGTGTGCATTAATATCCTCTGAGTTAGCACACAATTGTATAAGTAACAATTAGGGTATGAGCTGGTTACTTGTATTATTTTAAACCATCATGGTATAATGAGATATTAGTCATCTGTGATATAACAACAACATGTATATAGGTCCAGTGGTAAATATATCATAAGTTACCTCTGATTCACCACCACCATCATTGTAGAGGAAACATAGTGTGTATGAACTAGCTCTACCTCTATGACTTACTACCCCTCTGATATAGGTAATAGTAGGTATTTACATTATTACACTGTGACTTATGTGATGGGTAAACAAAGCATTGCTTGGTGTGATGTATAGCTATACTGTAGGTACACTGACTTGTGTGATGGGGATACAATATATAAAGCATGGCTTGGTGATGTATAGATATAGGTACACTGTGACTTATGTGATGGGAATACTGTTACATATGCATGGCTTGGTGATGTATAGATAATAGGTACACTGTGACTTGTGTGATGGGGATACAATATATAAAGTATGGTTTGGTGATGTATAGATAAAGGTACACTGTGACTTATGTGATGGGGATACAATATATAAAGCATGGCTTGGTGATGTACAGATATAGGTACACTGTGACTTGTGTGATGGGAATACTGTTACATATGCATGGCTTGGTGATGTATAGATAATAGGTACACTGTGACTTATGTGATGGGGATACAATATATAAAGCATGGCTTGGTGTAATGTATAGATAAAGGTACACTGTGACTTATGTGATGGGGATACAATATATAAAGCATGGCTTGGTGAGATATAGGTACCCTGTGACTTATATGATGGGAATACAACATATAAAGCATGGCTTGATGATGTACAGATATAGGTACACTGTGACTTGTGTGATGGGAATACTGTTACAAATGCATGGCTTGGTGATGTATAGATAATAGGTACACTGTGACTTATGTGATGGGGATACAATATATAAAGCATGGCTTGGTGATGTATAGATAATAGGTACACTGTGACTTATGTGATGGGAATACAACATATATAGCATGGCTTGGTGATGTATAGAGGTACACTGTGACTTATGGGATGGGAATACAATATGAAAAGCATGGCTTGGTGATGTATAGATATATGTACACTGTGACTTATGTGATGGGAATACAATATATAAAGCATGGCTGGTGATGTATAGATATCGGTACTGGAAGTTGTATGCTACTGTATGTTTGAAATGAAGAGATATGTTTCAAACTTAACTTGCCTATAAATGATATCTATTCATATATATATGTGGCTAAAAAGTCAAGTTGTTGATGTATTGGACGCTAGATAAGTTTCTGACAGTTTGGGGTGATATTAGTGTCATGATGTTCATCTTTTTGTGACAATGTTTCTGTTCACAGTTTTGTATGCCGGTGTAAAGTGAGAAAGGTAATCTGAATCAAACGTTGTTAGCATAATTAAAGCTATGTTGCTGTTAGCTTCTAATCTCATCTATCTCGAACATTTATAAACTTGGAACCATCCTTAATAGTTTGTATTTCGGGTTTAATGCAGCTAACTTCACCCTTGTTATCACAGATTATCTGATTACATGGAAATCTAATTTGCCTTCATAGAACTTTGTTGCAATCGATCGTAGTACAAGCCAACTTTTCTGCTGAAAGCATGACCGTGCAAAATTGTAGAAAAACGTTTTTGATTCATTAAAGAAGAAGTCTTGAGGCTGTTTAAGGCAAATGTGCTTACAAAAAGCATTCTTCTCTTCCAGGAACTGGTTTCAGTGGTGGATATCATGAATATTTTGGATTGTCTGTGGACACAGAGGCCTTGACGTACCTCGCCTTAGCGAATCACATGATTCACAAAGTCCTACCTTCTGCAATCACCATCGCTGAGGTAAGTCTGACGTCAACATTACTGTTATCGTGCGATGTTGATGTAAAACTATACCGTAAGTCGCTCGCTTGCAGTAACGTGGTTGGGAATCGACACAGATTCCGTTATTTGTTTCAAGACTTTTTCCAATTTTCAAGAAAGCCCCATGTAAGAGTTTGTTGAGAATGAGTCAAGTTTAGTATGCCAAAGGATATCAAAATTGATCAAAGTAACTAGTTGCTTTTCAAGTTTTACTCTTAATTCATTCAGTTTTTCAAAGTCAAGAGATATGGCATTCCATATGTGCTGGTAGCATTTCCAATTACTACTGGAGACAAAATCCTTTAGTGAAACTCACAATTTCCTGTGATTGTTTAAACCCTTTCCAGAGTAGCATGGACACTTCGAAGTTCGGACACCTAAGCCTTAAAACACCCCAAAACTATATCTTCTGGTATAAATCACCTGAAAATATACTTGATATGGTGGGAGAAGTGTGTTATATTACGATATACGGCCAAACTTTCTTTCCTGCAAACTGTTTTCACGTTGTATTCCGGAAGATTCTTTGTGATTGTGGAACTGGTATTTCTTTGCTAGAGTATTGCGAAGTTCGGACACCCGGTCCCACAGTGTGGCGCTGGTGATAAAATTGGTGGCGCAGTTGCTCTTTCAGTAATTATAAAAGACTTCATAGATCTCCGTCATTTTATTGACAAATATGTAAGTACTTACTTGCACACAGGTCATTTTGGAGAGAAAATAACTGTAGCTTCGTAGTTTTTCGTGAAATTGGCTCTTGCTGTAGGTTATCAGGGTGAAATCGTGCATTTTTTTAAGGGGTGTCTGAACTTCGCAATACTGACTATACTACACATGGATGTGCCCACGCTAAAAATTACCGCCAAGCACTGTCTTAAAAATCGTGAACCCCGCAAAGCACTATTTTCATCTAAAATCCCGACTTTCCTAACAATATATTCAACGTAAATTGGGCCTAGCCTATGCCAAAATCATACAGACTAATAATGCATCAGTTATGCATGCGAGGACCATTACTTACGGCTCTCAATTGGTCCCTTGTAAAATCTCTTTTGAAACAAACTAATAACTTTTACCTGGTACGTAATATATTTCTCTAAAAAAAATTAAAAAAGGTAAATTGTCAGCAAAACTAGTACTAGTGTATGTGCTTAAAAAGCTACACAAGTGCCATCATTTGGCATCTGAGCACCTTCAAAAATGGACACCCCCTCCCCCTTAGACCCCTCCCCCAGGACGGTGATCAGTTTACCCGGCACTCAAGGAAATCCTGGGTACATCCCTGGTACTACAGCTACAGATACCAGCTGAAGAGACTGCCAATCAGGCTGTCTAGGAGTAAAATAAAAATAATTATCGTGATTTTTCAGTTCAGGTCTCGATAAAAGCATCTAGATAGGTTTAAAATATTAAAAGTTTGCAGACTTGGTAATGTTTTCAGCCAATTGGTTAAAAAATGCCAGTGCTTTAAAAAAGCTAGAATATATATGTAGCTAAATTCAAGTTCTCACTGGACAGACTTTTTGAGAGCATTCGACTATGATTAGATATTTTCTGATGACAAGTAACACGGCCTATATTCCGTTAACTTTTGAGAGCATTCGACTATGATTAAATATTTTCTGATGACAAGTAACACAGGGCCTATGTTCTGTTAATTTTTGAGAGCATTCGACTATGATTAAATATTTTCTGATGACAAGTAACACGAGGCCTATGTTCTGTTAATTTTGAGGGCTGGAACCTTAGATATATTCCACATGATGAGAGAAGTACAGTCACTAGATTCGCAGACACGATTTGCATCGTTCAGAATTGTACATAGTAAATAATGTTTCAAGGAAGGAAAGAGTTTGGTTAAAATATTCGCATTACTAACATATCTTTATACTGGTCGTGATATTTTTTGTGATATTTTAAGCAGAAGTGTTTCCAACTTTATTTGTCTTCATGATCCTTTCATCAATCTCCAATGTGTCCCAATGGGAAAGCCACACAATTGGTGGCAGACTCTTTGTCTAAAATAACACGCAGAATACTCATAAAAATGGATTGATTCCTTTATCCTCAGGTTGGTACCTGCTAGGAACCTATTACTGATATCCAAAGTACCAGCCGGTCTCACAGAAATTCAATGATACCCCCAGTGTTGTCAAAACTCTATAAATACTAGAACTGCATTTGCCTGCAAATACGCAGTATTGTAGTGCACATGTAGTGCTTGCAGAACTTTGCAAATACACAGTATTGTAGTGCGCGTGTAGTGCTTGCAGTATTTGGAAGAACTTTGCCTAATTCGCAGTATTGTAATTTGAAGTGCGCGTGGAGTCCTTGTAGTATTAGGAAGAACTGCATGTGCATGCTACTACACAATATTGTAGTTCGCATACATGTACTGCTTGCAGTATTAGGAAGAACTTTGCAAATACACAGTATTGTAGTGCACATGGAGTGATTGCAGTATTAGGAAGAACTTTGCAAATACGCAGTATTGTAGTGCCCGTGTAGTGCTTAAAGTATTAGAAAGAACTTTGCAAATACGCAGTATTGTAGTGTACGTGTACTGCCTGCAGTTTTAGGAACAACTTTGCAAATACACAGTATTGTAGTGCCTGTGTACTGCTTGCAGTATTAAGAAGAACTTTGCAAATATGCAGTATTGCAGTGCCCATGTAGTGCTTGCAGTATTAGGGAGAACTTTTCGGTTTTTCATGGTATTAATTTTGGGCAGACAACACACCAGGGAGTATAGTCATGTAGGTACCTGTGAGCTCCTTGAGAGGCTCAGAATAATTTGGCAATGCAGCTAGCCTCTGAAACTGCAAATGTACGGAGACTATATGAATCTTTAAGTTTCAACGTCCAGTCATGTAGGTATCGTTCACTTGGCCAGTAATGCCAATATTGTAGCGAGTATGCGCACTACAATAATTAATCCCTATCATATCAGAGTAATAATGTTACCCAACCCAAAAATCAAGGTTGCTACGAAGATTCCTGACTCAGTGCATTGATTTATTGATTTATGGATTTATTAATAAGATGTCTTATTGATTGATTTATTGATAGGATGTCTCTGGGATGCCTGCTCTGTGTCTTCCGGTAGAGTCGGGAGGCGTTGGATTTGATTACAGACTCGGTATGGCCATACCAGACAAATGGATCAAGGTAAGACTCAGTAATTTATGACTCTTTGCTCTTGAAAAGAATCTTAAAAGGTGCTGGAGCATTAATAGATTTTTCTGGCACGAGCCTGGAAAACATAAACATAAAATTTAAATATTGCTCTTCCAATAGGCTTACAGTTTACTCCACCGTTTTTCAGTGCTGGTTGGTTGCTATTGAACCTTTTGGGCAGGTCACCATAGTAACTAAACTGATCGACGTGATCCACACAGGCGTGTTCAAGGGCGATCCTGAAATGACTTCATAGAGAGTGAGGTAATAGTTCCCTCTTGCCAAACTGGAGTATGCCTGAGCTTTCACACAAACAATGTGTATACAGTGTGGACATTTAACTCTGGTGAAGAATGCGCTCGCTATTTTTCTGTCTACTACTATTTACTTTGAATGATAAAAGAAATACCATAAATAAGTAAAGAATCATTCCGACCGAACCAATTTAAATACCTGTACGTTGAGAAACCCCTCATTCTAGGTCGCAGCTAATGTTATAGTTCCTGTGAAAGCATTTATTCAGGAAAAGGATGTGTAAAAAATTTAAAAAAATATGAAATCAGAGGTTGTGTGAACTTTTTAGCAAAAGTACATATGAGATAGAAAGGCAACTATACAGTTACTGCAAGAAATACTTCAAAAACTGCAGAGAAATGTTATATTTTAATGGGGAATAATCCAAAGGTTTTTGCATTGTTTTATCAATGCAATCTCCAGCAACCTGCATGCATGTATGCATGTTGTGTGCTGCAAATGTGACTTTTGTAAAATGCAAACCTACCCAGCTGATTCTGTTAAATATTAAGACCCTTCTGGGGGGGGGGGGTCAATTGTAGTATTACGGTGCGTATTAAATGTCACATAGCAGGGATCTATCTATATGTTTATTATATTTCTATATCTGACTGGGAGACATTTCTTGAGCCATGACTAGTTAAATGTGACATCCTTCCACATGGGAATGATGGTATTTCTCGGTGTTAGTCTTGTGACCTCAGTGCATGTGTTATAACATACCATGTAAACAGCAAACTCACCTCATCTGGTACAAGGAAAAACGTTCTCATGGCCAAGTGTTGTAATATTACAGTGTGTATGGTATGTCACATAGCAGGACACTATTCCTACGGTTGCAGTGTGTATGGTATGTCACATAGCAGGACTCTATTCCTACGGTTACAGTGTGTATGGTATGTCACATATAGCAGGACTCTATTCCTATGGTTACAGTGTGTATGGTATGTCACATATGTAGCAGGACTATATTCCTATGGTTACAGTGTGTATGGTATGTCACATAGCAGGACTCTATTCCTACAGTTACAGTGTGTATGGTATGTCACATAGCAGGACTCTATTCCTATGGTTACAGTGTGTATGGTATGTCACATAGCAGGACTCTATTCCTATGGTTGCAGTGTGTATTGTACTGTATGTCACATAGCAGGACTCTATTCCTGCGGTTGCAGTGTGTACGGTATGTCACATAGCAGGACTCTATTCCTACGGTTACAGTGTGTACGGTATGTCACATAGCAGGACTCTATTCTTCGGTTGCAGTGTGTATGGTATGTCACATAGCAGGACTCTATTCCTATGGTTGCAGTGTGTATTGTACTGTATGTCACATAGCAGGACTCTATTCCTGCGGTTGCAGTATGTATGGTATGTCACATAGCAAGACTCCATGCCCACTGTTGCAGTGTGTATGGTTTGTCACTTAGCAGGACTGTAGTGCTACGGTTACACGTAGTCTAGATACACATGACTGAGACTCATTTTCCTTTTCATGACAAGTCCTTTTATACTCTCCTCTCGTAGCTTCTGAAGGAGTACAAGGATGAAGATTGGAACATCGGCGATCTCGTCTGGACTCTGATCAACAGACGTCACGGAGAGAAGACCGTTTGCTACGCGGAGAGTCATGACCAGGCCCTGGTCGGCGATAAAACTCTAGCGTTTTGGCTCATGGACAAAGAGATGTACACCAACATGTCGGTCTTATCGCACATGACTCCAGTAATCGATAGAGGCTTGGCCCTCCATAAGATGATACGGCTACTGACACAGAGTCTTGGAGGAGAGGCTTGGCTCAATTTCATCGGTAAGTGAAGTCGTGGGAGGTTTTAAGCATTGTGATCTAAAGCTCATAGCTTTCATCATCATCATCATCAGTTCGACCTCAGTCGACTATTATCATCATGAGGGGTAGGAGAAGTTGGCCGGACAATAACCTGGCAACGAGATTTCCAGTCATTTCTGTCTTCCATAAGGGTTGCTAGCTCACACATACTTTCAGTCCCACTGTCCTATAGTAGGAAATGCAGGAAGGTTTTATGCCTTGCACCAGGGGTACCATGTTTTGGCTCCCAGAGAATGAACTTATAGCTTTGGGAAAAGTTTATTTTGAAGAGAGAGGATACTGCTATGTCAGATATTTGATACATGGTGGATTTCTCAGGTCTCACATGTATATAGCATGTTTATGTTATTGGAGACTCAGTACACTAGTGTCCTCACATGTGAATGTCCATTCCCCTTCCACCCCATTCCCATCCCTCCCTTTGAGTTAACAAGAGGTCAAACTAAGATAATATGATTAGTATGATAACCTCAAAAATAAAGATTTGATGGACTTTCTACTTAGTATGTTGATCCACTTAACGAAAGACCAGATCCCTATCATGATATTCATATTGTTGAAGAGGTCAAAGGTCATTTGTGGTCGTCAGAGTTCATAGTCTGAAAGAGTAAGGAAATATGGTAACTCTAAAATGTAAATGGTGGATGATGTCTCTACTTAAAATGCGATTCACTTTTGGTAAGTACAAAAAAACGGTCATTCGAAATCCCCAGAGATCAAAGACCGAAATTTGGTAGACACCATCGATCGAAATGTAAAGGCTAGATTGAACTTGCTGCATTATGTTGGTCCACTAAAGGAAGCAACAACAAAGAGTCCTAATGTTTTTTGTAGTTGTCAAAGGTCATTTGAGATCCCCGAGAGGTCAAGGCATGAAAACCCTGTAAACTGATTAACATTTGATGATTTGTATTCGTTCTCACAGAAATGATTCTTTAATATTTTGCTCTTCGTGAAGGTAACGAGTTTGGCCACCCGGAGTGGTTGGACTTCCCCCGTCCCGGAAACAATGATAGCTACCATTATGCAAGAAGACAGTGGAACGTGTTAGATGACGATATGTTGAGATATAAATACCTCAACAAGTTTGACGCTGCCATGAACCATCTGGAAGAACAATATGGCTGGTTGTCTAGTGCTCAGGTAATGTCATCT